>VZRS01008829.1:0-37672 GCA_013398055.1 Ifrita kowaldi
GGCAAGGTCTCCAACATTTCCTGTGTTTATCTTAGTTTCTGCTCCGCAGGAGAGAGTTGGTGAGCATTGGGTTTGAATAGCCTAGGCTGTTGGATCATCATGTCTTTTTTGTCACCATGTGCTTTGTCAGGTACCTGCATAGAGACCATAGCTGCCACTGATGGGTCACTATCTCCATGCTCATTAACAGTACAGGGATGAAAGTGAACAGTTGCAAGCTGGATGGAAATAGCAACTTGCATTTATTAAATGTTTTGGCACATGCCAGGTCAGCTCTTACAGCACCTTCTGCCTTCTAGTGGTACTGGGGTTTCACATGAATCTTTAGTCTCATGCTTGGTTTTCACCTGCAAACACTTTCATGCGTTGTTTCCTGCATCAGGAGCTCTTGTCCCTGTAAAACCAAGAGCTGCTTTCTGAGTCTTTTGCTCTGTAGTTAATGATAATATTTTGTAGTTTATCTCTTTCTCTTCCTCTCTGTTTTGGAGAGCTGAATGATCTAATACTTTGAAGATGTACCAGGTGTGTATTCCTCTACTCAAGAATACAATATAGAAGAGAGGCAGAAGAGTCTCCTCAGGACACACATACAAATGCCATGTCCCAGGCAGTCCCAGCCATGTTTGGCAGCGGTGCTGCTGTAGCCTTGGTCTGGCTCAGTTCTTCCTGCTCAAATGTGGGGCTTGCACATTCCTTGCTGGGTTCTGCCCCACACCTTTGGCTGGTGTGAGGTCAGTGTGGCTGGCTAGAGTGTGGCCTCCCACCTTACCTGGTTCCCTGGCGACCCAGGCACCCGGGTTCCGCCTTAGAACCCTGCCTTTGTCCAGGGAATTCAGGCACTTGGGTGCTAGGTTTGGGGTCATGGAGTGGTGGTCGGTGGCCCTGATGCTGATGTTAGTCCCCTGGCAGCCTAGAAACCCTGGCTTTTGGCTGTGGGTCCTGATGTCCTGCCTCCCTGAGGTGCACCCCTGCCTGCTCTGCTTTGGGCCTCCCATTCAGCGGGCACGGCTTTGCCGTGACATTACTGGGGCCTCTGTCAATGACCCCAGACATAAAAAATGCCATGAGGCCCTTGTTGAGGCTGCTAAACCACTTGCCTCCATCACTGTAGGTACGTCTTGGGACCCTAGGGACATCAAACCCAACAAAGATCCTGCCCAAGGACCTCTGTCGTGACTGGTCCCTCCTTTCCACAAGGGACATCCATCCCAAAGGGGATCCCCACCCTGAACAGCACCCCAGAGCCCTCTGGGGTTTCCTATTTCAACCAAGGCCCTCACACTGACACTGAGCAGGATCCCAGGAAGCTGCGAACCCTGGGGACCCACCCCAGACAAGCATCCTTGGGACTCACAACCATGCCAAGGTCTTCTCGGTCTTGATTTGGCCCCCAGAGACCTTGGGGAATCCCAAACCTGCCTGGAATCCTGAGAATCACCCAGTCGTGACCAAGGACACACTGGGGACCCCTTGACCCTACCTAGGACCTTAGGAATCCACAGGGACACCTGACCTTTCCCAGTATCCCTTAAAACTTGATCAGGACTCCAGGAACCCGCAGAAATCCCCAGAACTTAGTGGACCTTCCCATCCCTGAAACTCCAACTCTAACCCTGTACTGATTCTGATGTCCCTGTACTGATTCCAGGGTCAGGACAGCGTGAGGAACTTCGGGACATCATCATGGATGCTATGTATTTTATAGAGGAGCAAAAGGACAAGAGTGAGCAGAGTGAGGGACATGAGACATGGGACATGAGACATGGGGCAAGGGGGATAGAATGTGGAGGCCTTGAAGGAGGATGGGGTGGAGGTGAAATATAGGATATATGAAGGTTTGGGAGCTGTAAAGGGATATCTGGGGAATCCTGAGGGTGTATAGGTTTCAAGGTATACAGCTTCTTGGGGAGTTTGAGGGGATATTTGGGGATATATCTGACTTCAGGAGGGATATGTGGAATCAAAGTGAGTTGTACAAGAGATCTGTGGGGTCTGGGAAAGGTTTATGGGGACTAAGGGGAGGACACACTGTCTTACCTGGACATTTGGGACACCCCAGAACCCCTGAACGAGTCCCTGCAGGAAGCTGTCAACACAATCTGGACGAAGCTGAGCCTGCTGGGGAAAGGTATGGGACCACCCTGGGAACCCCTGTACTAGAGAAACTCCCAGGGACCCCATCTGGACTGGATAAAGGCTGAATCCTGACAGCTCATTTACAAGGATGTGGGTCCTCAATGATGCCCAGTCTAACACTGCTTCCTCCCCCACCAGTTCCAGCCTGCATCCCACCCTGTGGTGAGTGCCCATCCCTCTGTCTTGCCCTCCCCTGTCTTCTAGTACATCTCCCACTTCCCTGGTACCACCAAGTCTCTCTTTCTCAGGATTCCAGCCAGCTGCCCGGGTCTTCCAGTGTGCTACCTGCTGCTTCGTGGACTGCCAGTTTGCCCTGGACTGCCCAGGTATGGGGCCATGAGACTGTTGTGTTAAGGGTAAGGAAATCTTCCTCAACTTCCCCTCATTCTTAGGTTATTTTTGTACTATTTTTTATGTTTTGGTGGCACTTGAGTGACTCCAGTCACACTTTTGGTACTGATGGAGGTCAAACGGTCTCACTTTTCTTTTAAAGGACTAGGCTAGAAAGATGCAGAATGTGTGCTCAGCAAGGAGCAGTCATACATTGAGGGCAGGTAGCTTTTAGGATGGAGGCGTGTTCAGTATTATGAGATTATAATGAGCAAACTTGATCCAAAAGACAGGATTTCACCACAAACATCTCTGGGGACTCCCTGCATTTCTCACCAATGGTCCCACACTGAGCGCACCTGCCCAAGTGTTCACCTGCCCATCCCTGCAGCCAGCACAGGAGCACTATCACCTCTGTCAGTGTATGTGCAGATGTGAGTTCATGAGCCTGTCAATGCTCCCAGTGCAGGACCTGTGGACCTACACAGATGAAACCATAGTGCTGCGCTGCAACGTGCCTTTCCCCATCCCCACTGGCCTGCCCATCACCTGGATGTTTGCCCCAAATGTGAGTTGCACGTGGGCTTGCAAGGGTGTGAGTAGACATTCTGAGGGGGGCTGTTGCAGGTACAGGGACTGCTACCACAGCAGCTGTCTGTGCTAGAAGTAGCAGCTGTGTAAGCACACACAGGATGCTCGCTCATGTGAAGGGTGCACATGAGTAGCAGGCAGATGTGCACTCGCAGATCCATGTGTGCATGCATAGAATCATAAAATCACAGGATGGTTTCGGTTGAAAAGGACCTTAAAGCTCATGTCATTCCAATCCCCTGGAAGGTGTGCAGGGATACCTGCCACTAGACCAGGCTGCTCCAAGCTCCAACCAACCTGGCCTTGGACACTTCCAGGGATCCAGGGGCAGCCACAGCTTCTCTGCGCACCCTGTGCCAGGGTGTCGTGGGGAGAGTGGAAGCTTCAGATAAAATTTATTAAAGAAGCCCTGCTGCTGAGTCTGAGGGTCAGAAAGGACTCCTTTGTGTATTTAAACTCTTTCAGAGAGATGGGTTCAGATGAAGGTAAATTCTTCCTTAGCCTCAGAATCTGGCAATAGTTTAAATTTTAGGAATCATTTTGGCCCACAAGTCCTAATGATGGCAAATCAGATATATTTATAAAAATGAATTAATGTAATAACAAATTGAACAGGAAAAATATAACAGATGGAAGATTTTAATCAGAATTACTTACTACACAGTATAAAACTAAAAGAACTAGTAGATCACAGCATAACATAGAACAGTGCACTATATCAAGGTATCTATGTTAAAGCTAGCAAAAGAAATAGTATTGAATAGGAGCCAAATGCAACTTACCACTAAAATGGCAATAATGTACACAGATTCCTTCACTTAACCCCTGGGGGATTAACAGGGAAATAGGTGTCGCTATTCATGTGAGAAACTCCACACATTTCCAGGAAAATGTATAGAAGTTTTCTACTTTGCAGAAGTTTGCTGTGGCTTTTATAGTTGTAAAGTGACTTACTGTCAGTCAGAAATCCAGTTCATCTTTCACATCTCACTTCACATCTCTCAACTGGCAGTTGGGAGATGTCAGACCAGTGTTAAACCCATGGTGCAAAAATAACTCATTACAAGACAGATTGTCCTGTTTGAGTTATCTGACTGGCTAACAAACAACAGATAAGCTCTTGTGGGGGATGAGATTGCTGCACAGGGCCTCACCACACTCACAGGGAAGAAGTTCTTCCTGCATGTGCAGGAAGTGACTTTTGTGTACATCCTGGTTGTGCATCCCTGGGTGCACACGCATGTGGGATGGGAGGTGTGTGCACCTGCACCAGCAAGGGGTACAAGAAGCATGAAGGGGACATGTCAAGCATGTGCAGGACATAGGTGCCTTTGTATGCACGTGTGCTGTTGTGTGTGCCTGGTGGTCCGGGTGGTGCTGATGTGTCCCCCCACACCCCAGCTGCGCACACAGGACATGACACTGTTCAAGGAGCTGAAGGGGAATCCAGAGAAGCCCTTCAGCCTGACCATTGAGGAACCTGCTCCAGGAACTGTTGCCTGTCACCTGGGGGAACTTTCCAAGCCCATTATCCGCAAGTTCTTCTACCTCAACGGTGAGCCCAGACACCTGAGTGCCCTGGGGGCAGGGAGCAGCGTGGGGCAGAGTGGGACCTGGGACACCTGGGTCCACAGGAAGCGGGTGAGCAGGGTGCCAGGATGTCTGGCTTCATGGTGGACAGGTGGATTAGAGCATGTGTTCCCTGGTGCCTGACTCCTCTGGGAGCATGTGGCGTGGAGCAGGGACCCCCAGATGCCTGGGTCGCTGGGAACAGCGAGGTCTGTGGCTGGAGCAAGAGCTGCAGGGACAGCTGGTCCCTGGCTGCAGGGCCCCCTGACCTGAGGGGCCTGGGTCCCCACAGTGTCAGAGGGAAGTGTGGAGCAAGAGAAAGGACTCCAGGCTGTGTTCAGCACTGTGCTGCACTGGCTCGATGACAAGACCCCCCTGCCCCACATACCAACCATGGGGCTGGCTCTGGCTGTCGGCTCCATGGCATTTGTTCTGCTGCTAGTGTGAGTACTCCTGACCTGGTGAACTGTACTCTAAAAATCCCCATGCTTCAAGGGCTCTTCAAAGACCAGCATGGGACTCCCAATCCCCTCTGGAATTTCAGTTCCTTGGGATTCCCTGCAAGTACAAGGGGACCCAGGTATCCAAGGGTGGGCCAAAGACTGCCAGGACTCCTAAATTCTCAGGACCCTCCATGTCTCCTGGGACTCCCTTTGTCCTCTGGCCCATTCCAGGATCTCCCCCTTGTACCCTGTAGCACTCCAGGCTGCCTTTATTTCCCTCAGATTCCCTAATTGCCCCTGAAACTCTCCAACTTTCCCCTGTTTTCCCTAGAACCCTTGCTGCCCCTTTGGGGGCACCAGTTACAGTCAGTTACCCCAGTTGCCCCCCAGGATCCTGTAGCTACACTGTGTAGACACTCTTAGGCCCATCAGTTGCTCTGAAGACCCCCCAGTTGTCCCTTGAGGCCTCCAAATGCCCCATGTGTCCCTGTCCCCCCCCACATACACCCTAATGGGAATACAGGATGTCCTCCCTGCTCCACCTCTTTCTTCATTCCTCCTTCTGTCTCCCAGGGCCCTCTGGCAATGCCTCAGTGTCCGCCAGACATCCCACAGATGTGGATATCAGGGTACCTCAGAGGATTCCAAATCCCTGGATTCACTGTAGGGGATTTTAGCATATGGATCCAACCCAGAGGACCAAAATGTCTGCAATTGCTTTTCTTGTTCTTGGTGTTTAAATGGGAATAGTCTGAAAACAGAAATAAAGAGTTCTGAAAACCTGGATTATGCTTGTGATAGAAATATTGGATTCTTCGGCTTGCAGACATTAAAACCAGGTACTGGGCAGCATTTCCTTTCCCTGGGTGAACATTCCAGCTACAGTTCCAGCTGCAGAGCTGTCAGTGATGGTGATGGTGCAGGGTGGGGGAGAAGGGTCGTAACTTGCCAGGCTTCCTTTAGAGCTGCCTTAGGTTGGTCAAGAATCGATGAGACTGGTTGAGAAATACAAGGGATGGGTGCCTTGGCTGACCTTGCCCCTGACTCCAGCAAGGGCCAACAATGGAACAATGTCTGGAGCAAAGCTGGCCAAAAATTATGGTACCAAAGTGGGATCTTAGGGCAAAAAGAGGAGGGGAAAGCATCTCTGCTTTTTCGGGGTCAGCAGATGGACAGTGTCTTTCCTTCTCCCCTGAAGGGATGCCTCTGGTTGAGTGTCACACCTCCCACTGCATTGGAGCAGACCTGGGAGTAGTAACTGGGTAAAAATATTTATATATACACACATATATATATTGCTAATATTTATGTTACTATCCCTTCTGTCATAACACATATTAACACTCTGTAGTTAGTGCATTTACCACCAACAGTCCTGAATCTGCTTTCCTGTTCCTTCCCTAAACGACGCTATTTGTGAACCTGGATTGTGTAAATTCTTATTCAGCTGGGCCAGACCATCTTGGTAAATCGCACTACGGGTTATCTGTGATCTCACAAGTTGCCATTGAACACAGCCAGACTTATCGTGCCAGATATTGTACCAGATCTTCTACTTTTGTTCATTGCCTGTCCCTGCCATCCTTTCTGACTGCCTTACAACCAAACTATTCAACCTTTGCATGTTTCCAAATTCCCTCTGTTCCCTCTGAGTGCTTCTCTAGAAAGCACTAGCACTCTAGAAATCCCCTCTTACTCATTCTCTTCACTTCCAGCTACTCTCAGAAGCACTCCATTCCTATCCAGCTGCTTTCATAGCCTCTTCATTCCCCTTGTTGTTCTCTCTGAGAACCCCTCTGTTGTTCTTGCACAAACAGATAATTCTCCCCCTTGTACACTCATGTGCCCTCCATTTCCCTCTGTGTGCACCGAGATCTCATCTGTTCCCCTCCTTGAGTATTCAGATCTCCTCTGGTCCTTTCAGCATCTCTTTGGTGCTGACTTCTCTCCCCTGGGCAAGCTCACATCCCTCTTTTTCACAACAGGTGTCCTCAGATTCCCTCTGCTGACCTTCATCAATGCTCAGATCCTGCTGTCCCTTCTGTGGGTGCTCAGTTCCTATGGGTTCCACCATGATATCCCTCACTCCCCCTCTGTGCACACTCAGTCCCCTCCATTTCTCCTCCATGCATGCATAGATCCCCTCTGTACATGCTCAGATCCACATTGCTGCCCTCCATCCACCTGTTTTCACTTCATTCCAGGGCAGACACTTGCTTTCCTCTCATCCTGCATGGCCACTCTCCCAAACCCAGTGCCCAGAGGCCACAACTGTTTCATCTGCCTTACAGAAACCTTTCATCAGGCCCTTCAGCTGCTTCCTTTCAGGTTGGGACTGTGTCCCACTGGGGAGTCGAGACTTCTCCTGCTTCTCCCAGACACAGATCCCTCCACCACGACCCTCTGCCTGTGTCATGTGCCCCAGAATGCACCAGCTGCTCCAAACACTGTCCCACAACAGTTTGCCTCCCTGAGGATCTCAGGGCTGCTCTGCTGCCCCACCCAGAGCCAGGCTGGGCTGGACTGGAGCAGATTAAACAAGAGCCCCTTGACCTGGCAGCACCAGCTGCAGTGGTGGGAGGCAGGGACAGACCCATGTTTGCTCTCCACCTGGCTGGTGACTGTGGCATTCAAGTGTTTACTGAGCAGTACTCTTCAAAGTTAGCAAATACGCTGTTCCCGGGGGAAATTCCATCCAAGTCACTCAGCGTTCACAGAAGAGACCATTCCAATAATTCTTGCTGGCATGGGGATTATTTTCTTTGCAATCCAGAACCAGAGGCACCTCCACCTCAGCTGGTGTTTTCTGCAGGCACAGAGGAAATTAACCTCATTTCCTTTTCCAGCAGAAAAGGGGGGCAGGACCCACTCAGCCCGCCCAGTGCAGAGGGCACTACAAATCCCTCTGTGTGACCGGCCACTCCAGAGCTCTGCGCTCCAGAGGGCATTCCCACAGGGAGCAATGGGTGAGTACAGGGCTGGAAAGCGGGCGCTCCTTGCCAGCAATGGGGAGAGCAAAGGTAGGGCAGCTCAGCAAGAGGGAGAGGCTCCATGCACTGGTCCTTGCACACTGATGGGGAGCAGTGGCACCGGTGCCCTTTAGGGGCACTTGCCACCTCTTTGAGCACCAGCTGCTCATCCCATCTTCTGACTCACCCCAGCCAGGCCCCTGCTCCAGGGACCAGGAATGAAACTTGGCTCAGGCAGTGGTTGGGTACTTTGCTCTGCCCAAAACTAGCCCATGTTTGACTTGTCCACAGCAGATCAAGGGGAAAGGCCACGTTGTCTACCCCTCTGGCAAGCTTTGCAGCATGCAGGGAGCAGCCTGATGCTGCCCAGCATACTTGGTGCCCTCCTGCACCTCACAGGCTCGTGTTAAATGCTGGGGCCATGGCAAGGACGGTCACATTTCTTCTTTTCTTCTTGTCCCTTTCTACCAGCTCAGTGTCTTCTGCTCCTTGCTTCCCTGCTCATCTTGGCTGCGCCAGGCCACTCTGTGCACACACAAAGCCTAAACACCTTCAAGAAGTCTCCATCTACCGATTCAGAGAGTGGTCTGAAGAGAACCAGTAGGTAGCAGCATCCTGTGGGCATCCGGTGTTGTGTGCCTGTGTACAGTACCCAGCCAGCTCTGGGTAGGGCAGGACCCTGAACTGTCCCTTAGCCCTGGCAGTGCTCCAGAATGGGGGACGTGAAGGTGTGCCTAGGGCAGGCTGCAGTGTCCTCTGTGTGTGTGTGTGTGTGTGTGTGTGTGTGTGTGTGTGAGTGTGCACTGTGCAGGCTGGGAAGGGTGGCTTTGTGCATGAAGGGGTCATTTTTCCCCATTCCCTTAGTGACAGGCAGGGGCAAGGTGCTCTTCACCTTCCTCCCAGCATGACCCTGTTTTAGTGGCACAACCCCTTTTTCAGGAGACCCAGAGGAGCCCACTGGTGACCATATTCAGTCTCTTGTACTGGTATCAGCAGAGCTCAGTGAGTCTGGGGCCTCTCATTGGGGCTGACTCCTGTTGGTCTTCCATATGGAAAAGGAACAGAGGATTGAGGCCAACCCACTCACCTCCAGACCTCTCTGGGCTGGGAGAGCTGGTTATCCCCCAGGTGCTCTGGCCAGATGAACCTCCCTCCTGCCCAAGGTCTTGTCCTGATGCTCAGGCTTTTGTTCTATCCGCCTCTGTCTTGCCCCAGCTTGGCCCAGGGACTGCAGCGAGGTCCCAGTTGGCAGCCCCGGTGGTGTCTACATCATCCAGCCCACAGGACTGCACCCCATCATGGTGTACTGCGAGATGAGTGGGGCAGATGGGGGCTGGACTGTCATCCAGAGGAACCGGCAGGACACAGATATCACCTGGGCTGAGTCCTGGAGCACCTACAAGCATGGCTTTGGGAATGTGCACACTGAGTTCTGGCTGGGCACTGAGTACATCCACCAGATCACCAGGCAGAAGATCTACCAGGTCAGGTTCATCATCTGGGATGCTGCAAACAACATGAAGTTTGCAGACTACAACCTGTTCAGCCTGGACAATGAGTCCCAGGGCTACCGGCTGAGGCTGGGAGTGCACTCAGGGACAGCAGAGGATGCCATGGATTCAGATAATCCCAGGAAAGTGCATAACAACATGAAGTTCTCCACAAAGGATCGGGATCAGGACACTTACAGAGGGAACTGTGCCTCCCGCTATGGGGGTGGGTGGTGGTACTCGGCATGTTACTCTGTGCAGCTGAATGTCAGGGGGGGTCTGACATGGGGCAACCTGTGCCAGGGGAACTGCAGAGCCTCGGCCATCCTCATCAAACCAACTCCATACCACTAGAACTCCTTCCCCCTTCTGTCCACACAGGGCACATGACCAGGCCAGTGCCCTGCTGGGGCTTGTTTGATGATGGGGCCCTGGGTTCTCCTATATCAATAACTGCTTTGTTTTCTTTCTGTCCTGAAAAGTAGCAAAGCTCCCGGCTCTGTCTCTGGCCATTCACCTGTGGTGGATTTTGGGGGGCAATATTAGTAGAACGCACCTTTATAAACGCTGCAGTATCCAAGCACGTTCCTTCTGGGGAGAACTCTGTGCTCAGAAACCTAAGACCCTCCTGATCAGCATGCTCTTATTCTATTTTTGCTTTGTGGGTACAGATGTTTTCAGCAGAAAAATATCCATCATTACCAGCTAACCTGACCTAAGCTGTACTGAGCCCAGGGCAGGCCACGTTCACAGCACATCCTTGCTGCAGTCTATGTTCATCCTGCAGAATAAAATCACTTTCACACCTGCATGGTGTCCTTCATTTATTTGGGAGCTCCTTGCAAACTCTGTTTCCTGCCAGAAGTACACCTGAGGCTTCTGGTGCAGTAAGAAAAAGTTTTCAAAGGAAAATTTTTTCATAGAACTCAAGTGAGGAGTTATAGACAATCACTTACAGAAGAGGGTTGCATTCCAAGGTGGGGATCTTCCAAAAAGGGAATGTAGCATCACACGGCCAACAGCAAGCAGAGGGTGCGAGGGAAGCATCAGGTCAGTTCAATCCTGCCAGCCATGACCTGGAAAGACAGGCCAGTGTCATCCTGCTTCATTAACCTTGTGAGTGCTGGAAGGGAATAGGGAGAGTGGCTAGGCAAGAAAGGAACAACAGTATTGCAAGGCCACATAGCATCACATGGTTGGTCTGTCTGGGCCAGTGTGAGAGCTGAGACAGCCTGACATGACAGAGATCCCAGAATTTCAAGATTCTGGATCAGCTTGGGTCTGTATGGACTTGCTCCAGTGTAGTGATAACTTTGTGCACTGGGCAGCTCAGCAGTGGACATGGTACCTGTGATATGGTCTCCTGATGCTGAGCAGAGGGAGGATGTTGGTCTATCGGTGCTGAACAGAGCAGGAGATGTCTCACTGGCTGCTCATAGATTCACAGAATATTCTGAATTGGAAGGGACCCACAAGGATCATCGAGTGCAACTATTCTCTTTCCAACAGAGACCCAGGAATGCAGTTCAGGGCTGGCTGCTGAGTGGAATGCTGTTTACCAGAGGCCCTAAGCCTTTGTCCAGCCTATCCACATCTGTGAGGTTGTGCATCCAGGCTGGAGCACCAGTGCCTTTTTAAACCAGCAGACATATCTCTTAGTCCAGAAGTGCTACTCTCAAGTCAACTCCAACTGGGAAGCCTTTCTCAATCAGCAGCACCCTCATATCTCCATCTCCCCATGCAGCAGTGCTGCCCACATGCAGGTGCCTCCAGGGCTGCCAAAGAATGCTCCTTGAGAACTTCATAGCTCCTCAGGAACAATGCACTGCCATAGTTCTGCAGGGTGCCCTGCCCCCTTGGTCACAGACCTTGGCTCCAGAGTCCCATGTTGTTCAGCATTCCCAGCCACAAACCTTCCTTGAGTTCAGCTTTCCTTCCAAATACTGAGGAGAGGAATTGTGGGTTCTTTCAAGCCCAAAGTTTGAACTTCCCTGTATCACAAGGGAACTCCATAGACACATTCCCTGTCTGCAGCAGGGAATGATGGGACTGACTTACCCACATCGCTCACACTCTCAGGGAGCCCACTGCCCTCTCCACACTCCAGGTTGTGTTGGTTTCTTCCCTTTCCCAGCACAAGCAACCACCCAGCCATGGACAGGGGCAAACTATGAGTGAGGGTTTTGCATGATCAGGGCTTTGCTGGCCCTGTTGGCTAATTGTAGCCTTACAACCACAGTCCAGTGTGCAGTGGCTGGAACAAGCCATTGGAAGGAATATTGCCTAACACACTTACTTTCCCCCAAGTCTGCCATCCTGAAGACTGGACAGAGTGATCCCCCCACACATGTGTGCAGGTAGACACAAGGCAGCACAGTCTGGCTCCAGCGTTTATTGCAGCTGATTCCTCCCACCGTGGATAGCAGAGCTGTGGGGTGTGCGGGGCCTGGGAAGGGAGCAGGGCCTGAGCAAAGCAGGGTTCACCGACTGCAGGGGAAGAGAACTGGCACCATGTCCCCCTCCCCAGGATGGGAGTGGGTGCACCCACCCCAAACCAGTGCCTGTGCCCCAGTGCCGGCCAGCACCATTGCACTGGGCAAAGCTGCCCATGTGCCCAGTGCTCTGGATAATGGCTCCTGATCCCCAGAGCTGCTGTGTTTTGGCTGGTGAGGGAACAGGAGCTGTGGGCAGAGCAGGATGTGCACTGGAACTGGCATGGGAATGGGGCACTGAGCTGGGGATGTTGGCACGCCCTCACTCCCAGGGGGCTGTGCATGGTCAACACACATCGGTGGGTTTGACCAGGATGAGGGAGGATGCACAGTCACCATTATCACAGAATCCTGGCCAAACAATGTAGTTTTTCGCATTGAGCAGGACGTTCTGACACCTGTTGTACCACCACCCCCCATAGCTCTTGGCACAGTTCCCGCTGTACTGGTCCTGGTCCTTGTCGACTGTGCTGAACTTCATGTTGTCATGAATGCCCCCCTTCTTGGGGTGGTAGAGGGTCAAGTAGTCATCCCCATCACCAGAATGCCGGCCCAGCCTCAGCGGGTACCCGCTGGCCTCGCTCTCCACTCTGAAGATGTCATACTCAGCATAGTGGGTGATGTTGGTTTTGTCCCGCACGACGAAGCGCACCTTGTAGGTGCCCTGCTGCGTCAGCAGGTGCAGGTACTCGGTGCCCAGCCAGTAATCGCTGTGCACGTTCCCGAAGCCATACTTGTAGGTGGTCCAGGATTGCTTCCACGTGAGCTCAGTATCATGAGAGTTTCTCTGGACAACAGTCCAGCCCTTGCCTTCGGTGTCCATGTCGCACCAGACCACGCGCGGGGGGGATCTGGCTGGCTGGATGACATACACGCCGCTGGGGCTGTTCTTGCGGAGGTGGCTGCAGTCTGGGGGGAACCCTGTGGCTGCAGCAGCAAACACAGGGTGGGGGGAGAGAGAAGGCCCATGAGTCTATCAGGACAACAAGGAGCTTCTGAAGAGCAGTGAGGACTCAGGACAAAAAGGAGTAGTTGTGTCTGTGGCTTTTCCACTGGCTCATCCTCAGGGAACCTGAAGGTCTCTAAGCCAGTGGCCTCTGTAAGAGCTCCAGAACCTATTTCTCATTATTCGCTGTTTCATTTGGAGCCTTCTAATGCATCTTGCCAAGAAAAGAAGGGTGAAAAAATCTCCAGGATTTCAGTGATGTCCTCCAAGTATATCTGGCCTGTATACCCCTGAGCTGCAGCTCTTGCAAGGACCAGAAGTATCCAAAATGCTCCACTGGATGAGGATATGTAATGAAAATTTATGTTTTCCCTGGGGCTCATGGCATTGGATAAGAAGGCTGGGTAAGAAGGATAAACCTTCTTGGATAAGAAGGTTTTATAGGGATCTCTTCCCCCAGCTTGTTATAATTTATGTGATCTCTCACGACTTACTAGCCAAACTAATTTGCCATCTAATTTTTCTTGGTTTGTGTCTGATGGGAGACAATTTGCTGTGGGTAATTCCAATTCAACCCATGAAACTCTGGGTCTTGCAGGTGCTGTAGTCCTCCCTTGAAGGGAGGAAGAGAATGTTCCTAATCCAACAAGAGCTAAACAAAAAGCCAAATAGCTGGGAGGATCTCTCTTAGAACTGAGCCTCACAAACATGGCACAGCAATCCTTCCAAGATGTGGTGTTTTGGTAGAAACCTGTTGGTTTCAGCATGGACCCACCAAGGGGGTGAAGGTGGCTTGGCAGGAGTCAGGCTGTAAAAGCTGTGGCCCAGGGGTTGTGTGTGTGAGGAGTTCCTGTGCTGTGCATCCCTTTGGGTGTTTGCTCGCCTTCCCTAGCACAGAGCACACCTGAGAGTCGTGCTCTGCCCCTCGGTACCCAGCCAGTGCCCCCCACCCACCCGCTACTCACCACTCCGGGAGCTGGCAGTGGGTATGGCTGGACCAGCGCTGGCACATAGGAGAAGCATTGCCACCATAGTGGGCAGGAGGATAAGGTCCCGGTGGAGCCAGGGTGTCCCAGCCTGGAGCCCTGGGGAGGAAAGTGCCCATCACCACCAGGATCCCTGGGCAGCCCCTACCCATCATCATCATCAAGATTCCTGGGCAGCCCCCTGCCCATCTCTGCCAGGATCCCTGGGCAGCTCCTGGGATGCTGGGAGCAGGGAAGGCAGAGCTAGGGCACAGTCAGGAGCAGAGGGTTCCCAGGGTAGTGGAAGCTGCAGTTTCAGGACAGGCTCTGCCCTTCAAGGCTGAAGCAAGGTGAGAAATTATTCTGTCACCTCTTGATCAGCCCCTTCCCTGCACCATGCAGCGACCTGCAGTTTGTTCTCAGAACCTACAGCCCAAGAGCGCAAAGGGAGGGAAGTGACACAGCTGGATATGGGAACAGCAGTTTGCTGGGGGGGGATCACAAGAAACAGCTTTTTTTGGAGTAATCATGCTTAAGCCTTTCATATCAACCATTCCAGTCCAAGGACAGCTAGAAGGAAACTATCCCAGAGAATGGGTCCTACTGCACTGCTCCCAAGCAGACAGGAGGAATCTCCTGGCCCACACAGGGATACAAGCCCAAACCCTGTGTGCTGACCAACAGCACCTCCCTATACCCTGCACTCATTCAGCTCCTGGGGGAGATGCTGCCATGCCTGGGGCAGGATCCCTGAGCAACCTCATATGCCACATGCATTGGTCAAGTAGGGAAAGGACCAAGGTGAAGCTTAGGTCTCTATATTAACCTCCCTTGACAGGATGTTGGAACACATGGCACAGGTAGTCTGGGGCAGGCACAGGCTGGCACCAAGCATGTGTGTTGTTTGGTCCTTTGCTCTGGCGACCCTCCTGCTCCCAGGGAAACTCACAGCTGCTGTCCTGCTCATCATTCTCTGTGCCTTTGCATACTCACCCCATGAGGTCTCATTTGAGCCCAGCAACACACCGGAGTGAGGTGTACCTGAGCAGGAAACTCACCCATCATGACAGCACAGCTGCGCAGAGAGCGGGAACCCAGTGGTGCACCCTCCCATGCCAAGCTGTCCACTCTGGTTTTATAGGCACTGCACACACCCATGTATGTTCACACTCATCATTTGTAGAGGCACAAGGAGGCACTTGCAGATTGTGGCTCGAGCAGTTTCCAGATCCCATGACCGCACAACTGAGGGGAGGGACACATGTTCTTCCAGCCAGAGAGGTGCAGAATAACCCCCTCCATGCTGAGAAGTTTCAGTTATTGACTGTCCCTACACAAACACTACATGTGAATTGCACACTTGGAGCAAAATCTGGAGAGCATGATCAAAGTGAAGTGGAGAGACCCAGCTTTTTAAGGATATACAGAAACTAGCAAAGGAGGAAAGGTCTATGTGACCAGTCCCAAGCCTGACCTTGGAAAGTTGAGGACAGGTCCTCAAGAGAGGTGCCCGCTCACTAACTCTCCACTGGCAGGTTTTGGGATCAGTCACTGAGCTGGAGCCAGTGTCCCGCAGCCAGAGCTACAGTGTCCCCTGGCACCCCAGTCTGCATGCTCTCAGCAAGGGCTCCAGGTAACAGGTGTCTGTGGGTCCCTTTGCCACTCTCCTTCCCAATCCCTGTCTTTGGCCTGGTGAGTTCCTACAAATCCACCTTCAGTCCCAGAAATGTTGACCAGGAGTTTCTCTGTCTGCAGGATCAAAATGCTCTCAGGACAAATGCTTTGGGAGGGCTGTTCTTCCTGCCAGAAGGTCCAGGAAGCTCTATCACCTTTTCAAGTCAAATTTAAGAAGATAAGGATGTGTCCCTTCTACCTTCTTCTTCTGTGTTGCTTTCTGATCAGACTTTTTTTTCATGGCACAGCTTCACACCTGCTGTTCACAGCAATCCAGGGTCAAGCTGAGGTTCCCACCCAACTTTTCACACTGTGGAAATCAAACAGTGCCATTTGCAGGCCTTGATGAGTGGCATCCAGACTTCTCCGAGATAATGGATCCCTGGTAAGGGATTCCTGGACTGACAAGACGAGAGAAAATAGCCTTGAGATGCACCAGGGGAATTTTAGATTAGATTAGGAAAAAATTCTTTATGAAAAAGGTTGTCAAGCACTGGAACTGGTAGAGTCACTATTCCTGAAAATATTCAAAAAACATGTGGGTGTGACACTTGAGGACATGGTTTGTTGATGAACACAGTGATGCTGGGTTGGATTTATTGATGTAGAGGTCTTTTCCAACCTTAACGATTCCATGATTCTGTGATCAAGTTCCATTTGAACACTTCAATGTCACCCCTGCTAGCTTGATGAGAGGTTGGGAGCCAAGGGTGAGCTGAGGAGGCGATGTCTGTCCTGCCAGGTCCAAGCACAGTGGAGAGGGCTGAGTGTGGGCTCCATGTGAGGCAAGCAGCCAGCTGGATCTGGGATCCTTGATGAAGGGACACAGGGCAGAAGGCAGGGCTGGATATATGCTACTGCAGGGATGTGAGCAGTCCACTCAGGAAATAAACCATCCACAGAGTAAGTCTGAGATCCATCCAGAAAAAGTGGACAGAGAGGGGACTGGAGTCCCCCACTGTGCCATGTGGCTCAGATGGGGACTGGAGGTCTAGGGCTGAATTCAAACTGACCTTACGGGCCCAGGGGAAGGTCCTGGGTGGGACAGGCCACCAGCCATGAGGGCCACAACAGCTGTTAACCCTGAAAGGGCAAATCCGCCCAACTGGGCTGACTATGTGGGGCCCAGTACTAAGATGTGAGGGCAGGGGAGGGGGATCTGCAGAGAATTGGAGACACAGGATCCAAGACCGGGAGGACCTCTGGGTGCCTCTGGTTTGGCCTCAGCACCAAAACAGTGATAACTTGAATGGGCTTTTTCGGGTCACATCTGGGTCAGTTGCGTATGTCAAGGAATGGAGGTCCCACAACTTCTTTTTTTCCCCCATCTTTGAACACACTCAGGCTGAATTTTTCTTAATCTAATTTCCCTTCCTTCCCCTTGTGTCTGTTGGCTCTCATGCTTCCTTGTGTACCTCCAAAGACAGCCACAGAATCACAGGGTAACAGAGTAATTTAGGTTGGGAGGGACTTCTGGAGGCCATCTGGTCCAAACCATGCTCAAGCAGGTCCTTGTCCACTAAAGTCTTGAACACCTCCAAGAAGATAAATCCCACAGCCTCTCCCTGGGCACCTATTCCAGTATTTTACCAAGCTCACGTTAAAGCAAAGCCCTATTTCTAACTTGAATTTCCATGTTCCAACTTAGATCCATTGCTTCTCATCCCACCATCATGGACGTCCTTGAAAAATCTGGCTCCGTGTTCTCTGTGTCCTCCCATAAGATGGTTGCTTTCAGCAATAGAACCCCTTCCGTGCCTGCTCTTCTCCAGGTGGAGCAACCCCAGTTCTCTCCAATTCTCCTGACATGTCCTGAGCTCCAGGACTCCAAGCCCGGTGGCCTCCACTGGCCTCCAGACTTGCTCCAGTCTGTTTCTTGCAATGAGGGGTTCAAAGCAAGACACAGTGCTCTGAGGAGCCTGAGTCCACCTGCTCCTCCCCCTCTCACGAGGTAGCTCTAGGCAGCCACAAGATCCCATCTCAGCCTTCTGTTCTCCAGGCTGGACAAACCTATCTTTCCCGGCCTCTCCACATATGCCATGTACTCCTGCCTCAACTTTCCTGGTGCTCTTAGCTGGATCCTTCTGGAGCTGAAGCTGCTGCTCTGCACAGGGGACCCCCACACAGCCCTCCAGCCCTCCAGCTGCTGTCTCACCTATGGGAGTGAATAATCCCTCACCCTCCTGGCTGCAGTCTTCCAGATGCAGCCTGGGATGCAGCAACAAACAGATCTGTTTCAGTATCAAACATTGATCGAGGCTAGGTTTCACAGGGCTTGGAGCAACATGGTCTAGTGGAAAGTGTCCCTGCCCATGGCAGGGGAATGGAACAAGATGATCTTTGAAGAAACCATCCAGGATTCTGTGTTTCTATGAAATATACTGAACAGGAGCTGGGCCCCAGGATAGAGCTGGGAGTTTGGAGAAATCCCCTCTGTGACCTTTCCCCTGCCTGCTTTCCTCGTCCTAATCTTCACATGGGCCACGGCCTCCTGGAAAAGCTAGCTGGAAGCTGTTGGAGAAGCCCTGCTGAGGGTCACTGCATGCCTGTGCACAGGCACAGCAGGTCAGGCACAGGAGTGTCCATGACCAGGTGACCACACTGCGAGGACACAGTCTGTGACAAAAAGCCCAGCCTGTCCAGCCAGGGTGGGTGCTGGGCTACAGGAGCTCTCATAACTCAGAACACTGCAGGCATCCATCCCTGGGAAAAGGGAGGTCTGGCATTTTCTGTGAGAAAATGGTGTAAGTACTCCTAGAGCAGAGAGGGGCTTGAAGTGAGACCATTTTACATCAGCGGCACTTCATGATGCCCAAACCTCCCTTGTGATTGCTACAAGGGCCACCATGGTGCTGGGGGGACCACGGTGCACATTGCACAAGGGGCAGCATGGCAATGGCAGGGCAGGGGTGTCAGGAGGCACTGGAGTGGAACTTTCTGAAGTTCAGGGCACAGTTTCCCAGGAACACTGGAGTACCTCTTCCCTGAAGGGTCTGTGGGGTCCCCAGGGGCTGCTGAGCTCAATGTCAACTCTGAAGAGAGTGATTTATGCCTGATATTTGATTTTCATTCAGGAGGTGAAAGTCATCTGGGTATTTACTTACCAGTTGAGCTCTGTGGAGATGCCCCAAGAACGTCATTCCCCAGGGAAACACTGCACTGTAAATTGTGGTTATTTTAAGGCATTTGCTTATTGGCACCAAACTATTTGCTTTGCTTCTGAAGAAAGCTCTTCACCTGTGTGACACACAGATTTCATTTTCTGAGGACTGATCACCTGATGGTGAAGAGCAAATAAGCCTAAGCCACTGGTCCTGCTGCCAACCAGAGGACAAGTGCTGAGGTTTGGGTTTCATGCCTCCACCCCCTCACCTGCTCAACCCTATAACTTTCAGGCTGGACACCCCTCCAACCAGGCCAAAACCATCCAGCTTTGTGCTTCGCAGAGTCCCCACAGAGACGGCATGGGTGAGTGTAGGGATGGATGGGATGGCACCTCTCTGTATGACTGCAGGTCACAGGGTACCCCAGCACTTCGTCTGCTGCAGGGTCTGTCCTTCCCACACCCTGGATATCCCGGTGCTGAGTCCATCGCCTTGTCTGTGCCTGCTCTGCCCTGGGCTGGGAGCTGGGGCAGGAGCCTGCATGCTCTGCTATTTCCAGGTTGTACCAGTGTAGCCCTGGAGTGCCAAATGGACCATTTTACAAGTTTCATATTTACCATTCTTTGCAATTTTCAGTTCCCCAAGAAAAGTGCTAAATACTCTAGACTAGAAAAGGAATTTTTAGATTTTCCTGCTGAATGAGTGATATTGAACAGGTACACAGATCTGGAGGTCAGATGCTCAAAAGCACATTGCTGTCCCCAGAAGAACACCCACAAGAAGTTGATCCTTCTCCTGCATCTCCTTCCTATCCAGACTTTTCATGACTAGTCATGGGGGAAGGACTGGCAGTGGGGGGAGCATTTCTTCCCTGGGGGCCTCAAGGAAAAATGTCTTTAAACATGTCCCTAACACAAGTATATCAACACACCAAATGTTACATAGGAATTGAGAAGTGAATCAGTTGGACTGAAGTGTGTTTGAAAGACTTGCTGTAAAACTGTAACCAGCATGAATGACTGGGACATCTCTGAGCATTTCCAGAATGGGGTGTTTGTCTTTAGGGTGGCTGCAATTCCACACAGCAGTTCCAGGCTGGCATCCATGATCATTTTCCTTCTCAAGCATCCCAGAGAATGGTGCCAAACCCAGGTACCCCAGGGCAGTGCAATAGGTGTTGGCTCTGCTTGGTTTTGAACAGTGAGGGGTTCACATCAGTAATCTGCCAGGTGAGCTGTATGTGTCTTATCAAGAATTCCCCATGGGCAGGCATCTCCACAATGTCCCACTCTTTAGGAATCACGACAAACTTTCTGTTATTTTACTTAGGTTGAATACTGCAAAAAGTGTGCTGGTTTTCCCTAGTGCTCTGAACCAGAGCAGAGCAGACCAGTTGTCCACATATGGAAATCTTGAAGTAGCCACATAACCAACATAACCACACAAAGGGCATAATTTACCCCAGACAGGCTGTAACTCCTGAAGGTCTGTGCTGCCTTTCTTTGTCATGCTGCTTGCACACACATGGCCCTGTCTGGGGCTTGTTCTCACTCCGACACCCAGGGGCTTGCTGCTCAAAACCCCAGGGCAGTCCCAGCTCAAACCACATGAATGTGTCATGGGAGCATGATGGGAGCTGGGAAGAAAGGGGATTCCTCCCTCCATGCTCACCCTGCTTGTTATCTCTGGTCCCGAGCCTTGAGTTTTATAGGGATTTCTGATTACAGACACTTTGGCTTTGGACAAGGTTTTGGCACTTCTTCTGTCTCAAAAACCACTACAGCAGGTGCCACCACCAATGACTCCTGCTAATGTGTATGTGACAGCTCATCTAATGGGCTCGTCAACATGGGGTTTGTGGCTCCAAGAGAGCTCTACAAAGAGTTTTATTTTCCTATTTTACACTGAATGGGATTAGTGGCTTTCCAATAGAAGAGTTACGATCTCTTTCTTCTAATCTCTTCCCATTTCAGCTACCCAGTGCCTTTGTCTCCTGCTTTTGACCTGCCTGCTGGCCCTGGCAGCATCTTTTCCTGATGTTGACATAAGAAACTTGTACCTCCTCAATGGCACAATGGATGACATTATGAATGCTCCCCCACAGTCCTCCCAGCCCGGTAAGTATGGCCCTGCAACAGGGAGAGGCAAACAAGGTCCTGATCAGTCAGATCCTACACAGCCTACACCCTCATCAGCCTGCCCACACCCCTGTCACACCAAGGAAGGCCTAAATACTGCTCTGAGAATGTCTTACTGGAACAAGAGTAACCTCAGGGTCCCCCTCTGCTTGCTGCCTGTCTCATCTCCTGCATGGCATGAAGTTCTTCTGTCCATAAGTGACAGAAGAACAGCCAAAGAGCTGCTCAGAGCTCAGAGGATCCCAGGAGAAAGGACAATTTGGTCTCATTGGCAGCAAGACAAAGCCCAGGGTGTTGTGGGCCGTGGGCTCTTCCTTGGAGAAGAAGGGTTAAAGATGCTAACAGTGTGTTTTGAGGACATGGAGAACAGTCCCTACCTCTGGAAATCACAAGGTCAATGGAGAACTGAATTCAAGGGAGACCTCAATACAAAGAGGAAATAAATGAAGTCGATACAAAGAGTTTAAGCAGTGGCACTGGCACAGGGCAATTAGCTAGGTGATGGCACAGAGTAACCTACAGGTACCACGGTATGTTGGAGCAATGAGGAAGCCTTCAAGAAATGCTCCTGGAAAAAAAAAACAGGGGCTGCGGGTGGGATGTGGCACAACAGAAAGAGCTGGTTCCCTTCCAGGGGAGGAGGAAGTGTGCTCGGCAGAAGAGCTCAAGGTCCAAGTGTTTGGTGCTGGTTTCACATCACCTGTCAGGAAACTGCCAGCACAGGGAGCACCGCAACTGAGACAAGAGCCTGGGCTTCAGCAAGAACTGCAAGTCTGAGTAGAGAAAGAATGTGTGCTCGGGGCTCCACAAAGCTCTCAGGAACATGGTGTGATTTTGGGGTTGTCTTGTGCAGGGCCAGGAGTTGGGCTTGATGACCCTTGTGGGTTCCTTCTGACCTGGGATATTCTATGATTTTGTGATCTCTCACCTACAGCACTGCTAGCATGCTCTGAAAACATCAGCAGCGTGAATGCATGCTGGGTGAGCAGGGAGGCATGCCAGAAAAGACAGGTAAGCATTCCAAAGTCTTGACTTGGAGAGGAGTGCTTCCAAAGGGATGGGATATGAAGGCAGAAAGGAGCAGAGGCAGATTGTGCCTTACAATACAAACATGAGTGAACAGCTTCATATGGCTGTAGTAGAAGTAAATGCCATGGTAGGAAAGTCCTCCAGACCACATCACATGAGTGTTTCTCATTCCACACAGGCTCAGGTTGTAAAGAAAGTCAAAAGGAGTCAAAAAGAGAGTCAATATCAACATTCAGAAAGTCAGAAGTCTGGAAGGCAGACTTTGTCAGGAATGGACTTATACAGAGTGTAAGAGGCTAAAGTTAAACACTTCACAAGGGAGGGGGTAAGACAGTGCCAGCTGAGACTGAAAGCAGGGAGCAGGTATTTGAGGCTGTCAGAGCAGCAGCTGCAGGGTTACTTGTCTGTTTTAGAGAGGGGACAGGAATGGCTTTTGTGATTCCATAAGGCTGTGACTCATCCCTCTGTTTTACAGCCATCAGTGGATACAGAGATGTCCTTGCAAAAGAATTGCATTAACCCATTCTAAACCATCCTCTCTTCCAGCAACACCCTTCAAATTCCCTTTTGAGAAGACACCTCTCCCAACTCCTGATAGCTGAGCCAGTTCTCCTGTGTCTGCTCTTACATTTCTTCCCCCACTCTTTAATTCCTCTTCTTCCCAGGTCCCTAGCTGCTGCTGCTGCACTCTAACAACCACCTTCCCAGTGTTGCCACCACCATTTGGGGTTTTCCCCTACACAGTATGCCCAAATCCTTTCCGCCAAGAAAACATCAGCTTCACTCTAACACCACGCAAATTCCCCCAAACTACCAACTTGCTGATATCTGAAATTGGAAAATTCCTCTGGAATTAAGAACAGTAACAGAAAAATTGGAATATCGTCTGAAGAAGATTGAGCTCTCCTAGCAGGCATTTGACATGTCTACTCTCCACACTCATTCCTGTCTCCTTTGTTAATTTAGATGATGGTGATGGACATGTCCGACAGGCCAGAGACATCGCCCGCCACCCACCAGCAAGCCATGGTGAGTCTCTGCATCATCAGCTCACTGGGCTCACCAAGAGCTCTCAGACAACTTATCCATGTCTTACACATGCACTGGCTCCTCCCAGGAATATGTTGATTTTCTGATGGGCTGCAGAGGTGCCACAGCTCATAACCTCGGGGGACTCTGCTACTAGCTATGTCCTGGACTCAGTACTTGATGAGGTGCTTTTGCATGGGGAATTTTCCAGATAAAGGTCCAGACTGGAAAGTGATGCTTCGTTACTGAGAAGTGGTGATTAGTCGTTTTCTTATTTTCATTACACAGTTGATGAGAAGACTGGGTCTGACAGAATTACTGAACTGGCTGGGTCAACATTAGCCCATAAGGCCAAAGATAGATCCTACCTGGATGGGGACAAGCGGTGACAGAGATACTGGGAGTGGAGCAAGTTCCTTCCCAGAAGAGTGTAGGTGCATTCAGCCATTTGTTGTATGAGGTGCGGACACTCTGGAGCATGGAAAGGCTTTAATCAAATCCAACAAGTCAGGAAGTCTCTAAAGAGCTACTTGTGTAAGCCCAGAGAACAACAATGGTTTTACCCTGCTGAGATCCCAAGGGCTGATTTAATTGTTAGAGATATGTATGTCATGATCACCCTCTCTCTGGGGTTTCTGAGTTTACAGCAAAGCATTAAACCTCTGTGCTGTACCAACAAGTGACTTTGTCCCCCAGATTTGCATTTGTCTGTGGTGATACATCATCTGCATGACACAGGCAAATCACTGAGACTGAACCCATGCTGAACGAAGGTCCTCAGGTGACCCAAGGACTTGGGTGACCCAGGCAATGCCTGGCTTGCTCTCACCAGACATTTTGGTAGTGTGTCCCCATCAGTTTGAATCCGGTCTTAGGAAGATGTGAAGCTCAACTCTACATTGATCATCTCAAGATTTTGATTTACTTCTGTGAGCGCATGGCAGGAATACAGCCTAAGAATGTGTGTGCAAAAGGATGTAGACACAAAAAAAAATTCCCACTTTTAGGGGAATTTAAGAATCATGTCTTGTTTCCAGCCCCAGGTTGGCCCAAGGACTGCAGTGAGATTCCCCGTGGAAGCCACAGTGGCGTCTACATCATCCAGCCCAAAGGGCTCCACCACCTCGTGGTGTACTGCGAGATGAACGTGACCCAAGGGGGCTGGACCGTCATCCAGAGGAACCAGAGAGACACACCAGTCACCTGGGCTGAGTCCTGGAGCACCTACAAGTATGGCTTTGGGAATGTGCGCACCGAGTACTGGCTGGGCACCGAGTACATCCACCAGATCACCAGGCAGAAGATCTACCAGGTCAGGTTTCATCCAGGACTCCGCAGACAACTTCAACTTCGCAGACTACAACCTGTTCAGCATGGAAGACGAGTCCCATGGCTACCG
This sequence comes from Ifrita kowaldi, assembly GCA_013398055.1. Taxonomy (NCBI): domain Eukaryota; kingdom Metazoa; phylum Chordata; class Aves; order Passeriformes; family Cinclosomatidae; genus Ifrita; species Ifrita kowaldi. Next base: position 24,305 of record VZRS01008829.1, read on the forward strand.
GCTGAGGCTGGGCTCCTACAATGGGACAGCTGGGGATGCCATGACCTCAGACAACCCCAACAACATGCACGACAACATGAAATTCTCTACAAAGGATCGGGATCAGGACACTTACAGTAAGAACTGTGCCTACAGCTATGAGGGTGGGTGGTGGTACTCATCATGTTATTCTGTGCGGCTGAATTTCAAGGGCGGCATGACATGGGGCAACCTGTGCAAGGGGAACTGCAAATCCTCCCTTATCCTCATTAAACCAGCTTCATATTGTTAGTACTTCTTCCTCCTCCTGTCCACAGTGGACACTCTGCAAAAGCTCTGCATGGCCAAAGAGTGTGAGCCTCTCTGGAGCAGAGCAAGGAGCACAAGGGTAGCAGGGCTTGAAATGCCACTTTACAATCCCTCACTCCAACTGCAGACTCCCCTCTGCTCAACTCCGTTCCCCTGTGCTTGCCAATTATATTATTATGTTCACAATCAAGAATTTAAAAATCACTTATGAAATTTGTGGATTCCACATATACCTTCCCTGTGGGAGGAAGACAGCTCTGGAGTTACATTAGTCTCCTTGCTGTCTCCAGAACTCACAGAAAGCAAAAAAGCTGCATGCCCCAAATTTCCATATACTCTGAGCCTCTCTGCAGTGTTTGGTAAAGCATCCAATAAACATGCTTGCTTGAGCTCATTCTTCAGTAATGACATCTGATTTGTACCTCTGATGTTCTCCCGTGAGATCCAAGAAATCCCATGTCAGGTGCCAGGACTGGAGTCTTGAGGTTTATCATGGAATCACAGACTGGTTTGGGTTGGAAGGGACCTTAAAACCCATTTCATTCCAATCCCCCTGCCATGGGCACTAAACTAGGTTACTCAGCCTGGAGAGAAAAAGCCTTGAGTGTTTCTCATGGATGTGAGAAAATTAAACCCAGTTACACTGTGATAAAGGTCCTGTGACCTGCACAGGGGTGTTCAGAAGGCACCTGGCACATAGGAGAACTGATCCTACATCCTCACCACACTCACAGTCATGAGTCAGAACCTGTGGCAATGTCCTGGTGCCAAGGTCTCACTCCTGCTAGGAGGCTGCACCTGTCAGGATGTGTTGCTTGTGCTGCCTGGCTGTCTGTACGGCCCTGCTTAGATCCTGCAGAAACAGGATTTCAAAGCCATCAGTAGATCTGTCTGCTGTGATCATGAAGCAATGAACTTAAATGGAAGCAAAGGAGAAGTAGGCTAGGTATTAGAAATGAGGAATTCTCCACTTGAATTAGGAGACACTAATGAGGGCAGACCTAATTACAGGAATGGGACCACCATATCCAAGTTTCTGATGGATTAGATTTAGATGAACTTTTGCCAGGAAAAGTCCAGACAGAGCTAATGCTGTGAGGCTGCGGGACAGGGTCCCTAACATCTCCTTTGTCCCATGATCGTTCCAGTACTGCTAGGACAGACTGTCAGAGAAGCACTTTGGTATTCATAAACCCTGTCTTGTTTTGTCCTGTAGCAGCACAGTAACAGCCATAAGTTTCACCTCCAGGACCAACAGCTCAGGGAAAACCCATCCCTGGCCCACCAGCTGCAGAGTCCAATAGGCGCTGGGAGCCATCCAGAGAGGTTCGAGAAATTAGAAAATGCTGAGAGAAATCAGCAGTGGGAGATGTCCAAGACAGAAAAGGCATGACACTGCTCCAGGGAATGGCCCTCAGAACTGCAAAGTGGGGGAGCACCTGCACCTGGGGATGTCTGAGGAAAAAGTGAGCTCAGGGCTACTCCTGCTGGAAGCGTCTCTCGGGGCTGTACTTGCCCCACTGAGAGTCTCCAGCACCAGGCACTGAGCCCCCCAGCACAGAGCATGAAGGACTGGTGAGGCTTCCATGTATAGCCTATGCCTGCCTTGGAACGTGCATCACAGCATAGGGAGGGGATGCACAGAGCAGCTCCAGGATGGATTTGCGTTAGCTGGAAGAGCAGCTCTCCTGTGCCAAGGTCAGAAGGTGGTAGAGCAAGGAGACATGGCTGTTAGGGGGGATCCTGGAATTTTTCTTCTAGGTTTTTGAATCCTTGCAAACATTTGGTGACCCAGTTCCTGGTCCAAGTGGGGCAGCGCTTCTGCCTTCCTCAGGGGACGAAGGGGCCCGCACAGAGCCGCCGTGACAGGGTGCCCCAGTGACAGGGTGCCCCACGGCTCCCACCTCTCCTGAGCCAATGGGCAACAGGGCACCAGGCTGTGACAGGGCGGCACCGGGCAGTGACGAGTGAAACCGTGGTGGCAGCAGGCAGGGGCTGCGGGCTGCACAGCGGGGTCCAGGGTGTGCACAGAGGGTGCAGAATGCACAGAGCGGAATGCAGGATGCACAGAGCGGGGTGCAGGATGCGCGCAGCGGGGTGCAGGGTACGCACAACGGGTGGAGGGTGCACGAAGCGGGGTGTAGGATCCGTGCAGCGGGTTGCAGGGTGCGCCCAGCAGGTGAAGGTTGCGCACAGCGGGGAGCAGGGTGCTCACAGAGGGTTCGGGGTGCACGCAGCGGGTTCAGGGTGCGCAGGGTGCGCGGAGGGGGAGCAGCGCCTGTGTCCCCCGGCCAGGGGCGGCGCGGTGCGGTGCGGAAAAGGAGCGCTTCGTGCTCCGCTGCGGCTCCTTTAAGACCGGCGGGGGCGACAGGCGCGAGGCGGCGCGCGCGGCTCCCGGCNGCAGCTCCGGGCTCTGCTGCAGGACGAGCCGCGACTGCAGCGCGCCGCCCGCCTCAGCAGGAAGGTACGGCCGCGGGGGCCGGGGGGCCGGGAGGGACGGTGTCCCGCAGCCGGCAGGGTCAAGCCGTGCGGCACTCGCTCCTCTGGGGCTGTCCCGCTGCGCAAGGTGGAGCCGCCCGCGGCCCGGGAACTGGCGCTGCGGGGCCGGGTATTCCCCGCCGGCCCCGGCTCCGTCGCCCGCTGCCCTTATCTTGACGCCCGTAATCCCGAGGGCTCTGGAGGAGCCGCAGAGTCCACCGGCGGGGCGGGGGAACCTCCGCTCGGGCGTCCTGACCGCGGCTCCGTGGGGCTCCCGGTGCTGAAGCCTCGGGCCGCCAAACCCAGGGCCACTAAACCCCATCCGCTGTCCCCGCATCCCCGAGATCTGGTGAGGCCGCGGCCCTTCGCCCGTCCTCCAGCCTGCTCTCGTTTTCCGCAGCCGGGATGAGCTTCGCGTTCGCCCGGCTCAGCTGCGGAAACGGGCGCAGGTTATTCTGGAATCGCTCTCGGCCCGATTTCAGCGTCTTCCCTAGGTGCCCCCGAGTGCAGAGGGTGTGTGCGCATCGAGGGGAGGGTGCTGTCCCTTCGGTGACATCCATGTCCTCTGCCAAGCCCTTTCCCTGCAGAGGGGCTGGGCAGCCGGCGCTGAGGTTTGCCACGGTCAGGTTGAGCCACCCTGCGTAGCCCGGCTCCAGCCGTTGCATTCCCCCGGGATGCACCCCCTTTCCAGGCAAAGCAGAGGGATGGAGACAGTGCAGAAAAAGAGGGTTCACCCCCCGATTGATACGGACCCCCGCCCAGCAAGGTGCTGGATCTGACTGGTTCTGCCCATTTCTCATTGCTGACACACACAGCCCCCAATCCCATTCCCACAGTTCCAGAGTCTACAGCTGGAGCGGGAAATGTGTTTGGCTTCAAACTGCACCCAGGCCAGGGTGAATCTGTCCCTGCGCCCACGGCTGGAGGATGGGAAGGCTTCCCTGGCCATCAAGTACCAGGAGCTGCAGGAGATCCGGGAGGCATGTTGGGACAAGCAGCAGCGCCTGGGTGAGTGGGGTGCAACCTGTGGGCTGGGGCAGAGCCTGGCACACCCAGAGCAATCCCTGTTAATAGGAGGGTCCAGGTGGGCTCAGCATCCTTGAACCTACCCCAAGGAAATGGTCCAGCCATGATCAGGAATGGTGGGGGATGATGCTCCCTGTGACATAGCAAATCCTTAGCTGGGACCAGTCATAGAATCACAGAATCATTTGGGTTGGAAGGCGCCTTAAAGATCATCTCATTCCACCCTTTGCTGTGGGCAGGGACACCTTCTAGACCAGGTTGCTCCAAGCCCAGTCCAACCTGGGCCTGAACAATTACAAGGATGAGTCATCCGCAGCTTCTCTGGGCAACCTGTGCCAGAGTGGGATGGAAGCCATGGTGTGCAGGTGACTCCAGGGATGTGTTTGGGGGTGTTTGAGTGCAAGGAAGGGGGGGAGCTGATGCTTGGGGATGGGAAAGACAGCAACCCCAGCAGTGGGGGCATCCAGGGGAAGGTTGGCAGCCCCATCCCCTTCTGACACACAGAGGCTTATCTGGAGAAGTGGAGCCCACAGAGCGCCCTGGGCCAGCTCCAAGCCAAGCTCAATGCCTCCGAAGCAGAGTCAGAGGTGAGTTAGCTGAGACCCCTGTGCTGTTGTCCCTTCCTCACCAGGGCCACAGACTGCTCTCCATGCCTTCCCATAAGACAGGCCCTGCAGAAGAGTCCAGGGTCCAGGGGGTGCTCCTTATGGTCCCACTGCCCATCCCACAGGCACAGATAAAGCAGTTCCTGGCCCAGGACCTGCCCCTCGAGTCCTTTCTGGAGTCCTTCTGCCAGAGCCGCACACGCTCCCACGTCTGCCGGACGCAGCTGGAGAAACTGCAGGAGCTGCTGCAGAAGGACCAGGTGCAGAAGGACCAGGTGGGCAGGAACCCTGTGGGCCCTGCAGGGTGCCCAGGTGCCCCAGCTAGCCTGGCACCAGCCCACCTTGCCTCATTGCAGAGTGGAGTAGCCCCCAAAGCCTTTGATCTCTCCTACGGCTTTGTGCCCACCTTCCTCATCCCCTCGGAGGCTGTTGTGCCCTTTCCTGTGCCGGCTGCACCTCCCAAGCACCATCTCCCAGCCCTGGGACAACAGCCAGCATCTCCCTGCTCTGAAATTCCCAGCCTGGGCTCTCCCCTACGCCTCGTTGGACACATCCCCCTGCTCAGTCCCCAGCCTGGCCGTGGGCAGCAGCAGCCGCAACACCAGAAGCAGGAGCCTCCGCACCGGTAGCAAGGCAGGGATGTGGGATGTCCCTGCTCCTGTGCCTACACGGGCCTTGTGCAGGAACACGTGGGCAGGGAACATGAGGGGTGGGGGGTGGTGTAGGCACAGCTCCAAAGGGCTGTGGGGTCTGTGGGGCAGGCACACGGGTGGGTGCTCACAGAGGGATGGAGGTACTTGGTTGGGGCAGGTGCCATGGCCAGGTAGGGGGTCCTGCATTTGGGGAACTGCTGGAGGGAGGTCTCTGCATCCACAGCAAGAGGAACAGTGACAGGAGGAGGGGGTGGGTGGCTTGTAGGGATGTCAGTGGGCTCAGTTGGGAGAGACAGCAGGGAAAAGAGCACGGGAGCACTGAGTGCCACATGCTTCCTAAATAAAGGCTCTTTCCATGCTCTGTGTGTGCTCTTTCCATGCTCTGCCCCTTGGCTCTGGCTATGAACAGCAGGATGGGACAGGCAGGGAGGAAAGGGTTGCCAGGGGGCACTTGCCAGGCTTGGAGGTGACTGGCAGCCAAGGAGGGCCCTCCAGCCTGAGGAGCCCCCAGACCTTTCATTCATGCTTGGCTTAGGCCATCACTTCCCTGGGGAAGTTGAGAGCTCCTGCAAGGGGTGGAGAGCCTGCCATGAGTGTGTGTTTCCCTCAAGAAACGTGCCAGGGACCAGTTTGGCCCTGCACATGTGGAAGGCTCATGAGGTGCCCAGAGATGCCTCGTGCCAGTAGCAAAGCCCTGACCCCATGGACGGTTATACCCTGTGGCCAGCTGGGCTTGCTTACGGCTTGGCAGCCACTGGTCACATCAGCCTGTACTTGGGTCCACCTTTCTCACAACCTCAGAGGCCCTTTGTCATTCCTTATCCACCTCCCCCATTTCACCAGCCCTCACTGGAAAAAGTGACAGGAGGCCTGAGCTCTCACCCTGTTTCATCCCAGACTCTTCTCTTCCTTTCCTTAGTATCACACAATGGATGGTAAGTCCAGGGGATGGTGTTCCCCATCCCCCAGGGGACAGCCTGGTTCCTCCAGTTGCAGCCTCCTGGGCACCCTTGGGCATCCTGGGGCGCTTATTCCCTGCTGTGGCATATCCATTGTGCTGGTTTTAGCTTTTGGGTTGGTTTCAGTCTCTTCTTGTGCTCTCAGACCCTGTGTAATTCTTTTCCTCTTTCCCAGTTGCCTGCCCAACTTGCATCTTTTCACTGGTATGTAGACTGCTTGGAAATCATCCCAAGCAGCAAAAGACCCTGGCTCAGGCTACAAAACACCCCAAAATACAGGTCATTAGCTTGCACTGTCTGATCATCCTCCCCCACTGAGGCTACTTGGCCTTATGCCAAACTTCAGCCCTCATTTATGGCCAATATTCCAGTATTACCAGTTAAAGCAGGTTTAAAACTAGGAAAAATAGGGGACCAGCCACTGTGACTTATTGGCATGTGAGGAGATGGTAGTCACTGGAATACCTGGAGTTTCACAAAGCACCTGCTGCTTTCCTAAGTCCCACTTTGGGCTCAGCCTGCCAACAAAGGGTCTGATAGCCAGTCAGGCTCTGTGCTCATCACGTGTGTTGGAGCCTGCAGCCAGGCACCTGCCTGGGCTGAGCCCCAGCCAGAGGCAACGCTGGTGGCCTGTCACTGCCCTGCCCCAGGGGACCAGGCACAGCACTGAGGCATGGGACAGTGCACAAGGACCCAAGCTGTGTTGATTTGGCATGGCCTGGTTTTTTGGTAGTGGAGGAGGGCCACAGAAGTGACTTCTGTGAGAAGCTGCTAGAAGCTTCCACCATGTCTGACAGAGCCAATCTCTGATGGCTCTGAAGATGGACATGCTGCTGGCCCAATTTGAGAGGTTGGTAACACCTCTGTGGTGACATATTTAAGAAGAAAATCAAAACAGCGCACACCCAGTTTATTCCAGGGGTGGTGAGGCGCCGCCACCGGGGCCTTCCCAGCGCAGCACACAGCGAGGTGCTGCAGTCGCCACCATCTCGCTGCAGCCCACAGCAAGCCTTGCCTGCCTGGTCGCCCCTAGCCAGCTGTGCTGCGGGCAGAAGGGCAAGGGTGGCGGCAGCGGCTTCTCCTTCCCGGCGCCCCGCATGAGGAGAGGCGTTAAATAGCACCAGCGCTGCGGCGGCCGCCACTGCCCACGCGGTGGCAGCGGGGCGGCTGGCCAGCAGCAAAAACATGGCGAGCGATTCTCCAACACGGAACTTAGACAAAATCAACTGCTTAGCACTGCGGGATGCTGTAAGAATCTTTGAATTGATGGAACTTGTTGGCAATAGTACCTAGGAGCAGCAGTTTTTCTTCTCGTCAGAGAAGAGGAGGAAGTGAGAACATGTGAGGGAAAACAACATGGTGGCACCAAGGTCAGTGGAGAAGGAGGGGGAGGAGGTGCTCCAAGTGCTGGAGCAGAGATTCCTCTGCAGGCCGTGGTGAGGACTGTGGTAAAGCAGGCTGTCCCCCTGCAGCCCATGAGGTCCACAGGGGATGCAGAGATCCACTTGAGCCCGTGAGAGAAGTACTGGTGCTGGAGCGGGTGGATGCCGGAGAAAGCTCTGATCCAGTGGGAGACCTGAATGGAGAAAGAGGGCCCCTGCTTCCAGAGATAGAGTGCCATTGCTTCCAAACTAGAGCAGCCTATCCTTAAAAGACTGCACCGCGTGGACGAGTGACCCACACCGCAGCAATCTCAGAAAGACTGCCCGTGGGAGGGACTCACATTGCAGCAGTATTGGCAGGGCTGCTGCTCGTGAGATTGGAGCCACGCTGGAGAAGTTCACGGACAACTGTTTCCTGTGGGAGGGACCCCACGGCACAGCAGAGGAAAGACTCCTCTCCCTGAGCGAACAGAAGATCTCGCGTGATGGACTGACCAAAACCCTCACGCCCTGTCTCCTGGCACCTCAGTGGGAAAGTGCGAGGGGCTGGGGAGGAAAAAGGTGTTTCAGAGGCTTATTTTACTTCTCATTATCCTCCTCTGACTCTGTTAATAATAAATTTACTTTATACCTTTAAATTTGAACCTGTTTTGCCCTTAGAGTGTTTTTTCTCAGTCCTCATCTCATGAGCCCTTCGTTAATTTTTTTCCCTTCTCCTCTGCCCAGCTAAGAACAAGAGAAAGTGAGTGAACGGCTTTCATGAGTACTTGGCATTTGGCCAGCATCAAACCATGACACAAGCCTCCCAAAAACTAGCCAGGCCCCACCAGTGTGCCTCCCCAGGCAGTGCCTGTCTTGCATGGCTCCCCAGGGCTGGGCAGCCCCAGGCTCTGTGGGTCTGTCACCAGCTTTAGGACAAACTTCCCCAGCCCCATGCAGGTACTGAGTCACCCCAGTGGCCCCTTGAGTGTGGACTCTCAGGGTGAGCAGCTACCTCTGCAGCCTGGGGAAGGTGAGTGTGTCCTAGGAGTGCTGCAGCACTAAAAGTGACAGTCTTAGCACCAAGGTAAGCTGTGCTGCCATGGTCTGTCTGTCGGACCATAGGAGCCCTGCAGCACCCAAGGCACCTGGCCTGTTCAGGAAGCACTGGGCAGGCCCTGGCCACCCCATGGTCCTGCTGGGCCGACCACCACCTCACTTTAGGGTGGAAAACCTTGGGGTCCTTTGGGAAGCTGCCAAGCCAGGTGAGCCCCTGCTCTGGGGAGGTTCCTCCCATCCTGCAGCTGGTCCTGTCCAGTTTGGAGCACATACTAGCTGGCCCTAGGTGGGTGGCTGGACACCCCAGTTGTAGTGATCCTGGCAGGGGTTGTCTGTGCACCCTGGTGCACCCTGCACCCCTGGAGACTGAGGGGTATCTGCCTGCCTACTGCCACCAGCAGCCCCAGGCCCTTATAGCCAGCTGGGACTGGGGACAAGGTTCTGCACAGCACAGGCAGGGACATTGCCTCACAGGCAGAAGCTGACAGCAGACAGGGTGACCCCCTCTGCCCCTCCTGCCTGCACAGTGGCTCTCCCTGCCTGTCCCTGCCCTGCAGAATGGAGTCAAGGAGGGTAAAGGTGCTCCTACTCACTCCGGGGAGGAGGAGGGGTTGCCACTGGGTATGCACCTGCATTCATATCTGCTGGAGCAGGCAGCAGCCTGGACGCAGCCCAGACCCTCTGCCAGCTGGTGTCCAGCCAAATCTGGGCAGGTGTCCCCCCATCCCTGGCTCTGTGAAAGTCAGGGTAGATAAGGAGCAGCCCCCAGCCCAGAAAGGCCAGAACTGCTGGGAGAAGAGGGGTGCCCCCCACCTCCCCGGGAAATCCCCTGAGCCACAACCCCCAGGCAGTGGGAGTGCAAAAGGGGTACAGACCTGAACTGGGGCCAGCCAGGAAGGGGCTGCCAGTGTGCCCCAGCTGGGGCCCCCAGGCACCAGGGCTGTTGAAGGAGGTCTATTAACAATTAACTCTATTAACCAAGGAGTGGCCGAAGGGGATGCTGCTGAAGTGAGGGGGAGCTGCCCCCCATCCTCGGGTGCTGCCAACCGTAGCAGTCCTTCCCTGGGAGGACAGAACCACCATCAGCAGGACCGGGGTGCAGAGTTCTGCCCACACAAGTGAGGGCTGCGGCTGTCCCAGGGGCTGTCCCTTCACCCCCATCCCTGCCAGACCAGCCCCTTTTGGGGGTGGAGGCTGATGGCCACCCCTTACTGCTGCTCAGGTCTCTGCTCCCCCAGCCTGCAGCTCCCTGTTCCTGCCCCTCATGTCCCCAGCCCAGCTGGCACAGTCAAAGATCTGCCGACAGACAGGTTTAACCCCTTCCTTTCCAAAGAGTAGGCCAGCTACTTCAGGAGGAAGCCCTGATGAGGCACTGAGACCCCACACTTCCAGGCTGCAGCACCCACCAGCTGAGGGGAGCAGCTCAGCACCCCAAACCTGCAGTTATGAGGACATCAGCCCACAAGAAGGGGTGGGGAGTGGGGTCTACACTGAGTTTGCAGTGCCTCAGCACCAGGGCCATCAGGCTTCATCCAGCTTGTCTAAGTTTCCGTGGAGCCTTAGATTTCCTTAGTTTGTCACAGCATCAAATTACCAAGTGGCTGTCAGCTCAGATTTTGGTGCTTCCCTTTGACATCTGTTGTCAGTGATTCAAGGGTGGGAATGAGCAACACCAAAGAACCCAGAATAATCCCTGGAGTGAAGGTGCAGGGTAGAGCAGTCCAGGCCTGGATGGCTCGGCATGGGGTGATGGCTGAGGCCCCACCAGCAACTCACCCTCAGACAGTTCCTTTTGGTGACACAGCAGGCAAAACCTGATGCCAGGGGTAAGAGAGTGAAGGATAAGCATCCAACATGGATACAACACATCACTTGCAGGCAGGTGAAATGTGGAACCACAGAGCCAGGAAGTGAGGGGTAGGATGTGCTAGACTATGTGTAAAAATGGCCCCAGTGGGCTTGAGATTGAGGAAGAAGAAATCCCTACTGTGAACATCACACTCCTCCCAGCAAAGGCCTCAGGATGCTCATGGTGACATCCCCAGCTGAAACTGCCACCTCACCTCACCTCCCCTCCAAGGACACAGGCCAGGAAGGGCTGTGGACAGCTGCTACTGCCATCTGTTACTGAGATCTGTGTTGTAGGGACTGGATACACCCCCAAAGGAGGAAAAGGACCTGGGAGTATAAGCTGTTCCCTGCTATGACCCCTGCCGATGGCTGCCTTGCCGTAGCTGCAGGAAGGTGGACACCTGTTCTCACAAGAACAACCTTCTGTGTGTCACTATCTCCAAGGATGCATCCTGGTTCCCAAGATGTAACACAGTCAAGGCCACAGGGAATTACTGAGCTTCACCCTCTGCTGATCTTCCAACCCTGTATAGCTCACAGCCCCTGCCACCTCACACTCCTGTCACCATCAGCCCCTGGCATCTACACAGGCTGTGCTCACCTGGCTAAAGGAAAGCAGCATGAAACCCAGTTGCTCCTGGCACCTCTCCATCAGGGGAACAACTAGGGAACAAAAAGAATGCAATGACACTGTTGACACAAGGAGAAAAAAGAACAGTGGTATGCTGAGAGCTGGCAGGCATTTGGACCAGCTCCAGCCTTTCTGCCCAAGCTTCTGAAATCCTTCCCAGAGCAGAGGAGCAGTCAGACCTGACTAGGGCAAAGGTGACACTGGAGAATTTTAGGGCACCCTCCTCTGACCAGGCAGTAGGCGAGTGCAGAGCACAGGGGATGTCACCAGTGCACAGCCACCTTCGGGTGTCAGGCAGCACAGAACAGGACTTCCAGCAGTAGCAGGGAAGGCCATGGTGGTCCAGAGAGGCCACCCTGCCCTGCTGACTGCAGGCTGCATGCCCACCCTTCCCAGCAAGGGAAAGAGAACCTCCCTCTCCATCCTCTTCTTCACTGGCTGAAGTCACGATGTGAAACACCTGCCTGTCCCCCACCCTGTTTTCCAGCAAGTGCAAGGAATATTTACCACTCAGGCCCACCAAAAGAAAGATGTGTCATTTTGTCACCAATTTATGGCTGGACATCTTTAATCTTCAAGATACATCACAGAGACCTGAAAAGGAAGAACCAGTAGCAGGAACTGCCCAAACCACTTGTTTGGGTAGGAGCTAGAGAAATGCTCCCTAGTGCCCACTGCTTCTCAGAGACATTGCTAGCTTTTCCAGCCTGGAAAGTAATGTTTCCTGCCAAATTCTGCCAAAAAAGCTACCTCTGATACTGAAGAAGATTTGGTTTACAGAATGAAGATAAGCATGAAAATGCATCAGCAAGTGTCAGAGCCACAGAGACTTTCCCTCTGTAGCCAGTGAACACCGGGCTCCTGCTTCTCCCATGATGACATTTCAGCGCTGTAATCCCAGGTAAAGCGATAGACTGGCAGCCAGCAAGGATCCTGGAAAGCTCACTCGCTGCCTCTGGGCTGAATTTACTCCAAGCATGCAGTAGCCTCTAGTGTGCAGCTGGAAGTGGCACAAAGCTTTTGAGAGCAGGCAGAGAGCAATCCTGCACAACCAGCAGAAACAGTAGCCCCTGCCGTGCCACTGCCTCAGGCTCCAACCAGGATCACAGAACTCTGCAGTAGAAAACACAGGGCATTCACTTTTAACATTCTTGTGCTGGGACAAAACACAACCCAGGGTCTGGGTCACGAGGTAACAAGGGCTGGGCTCCTGCTCACCCCCTTGACAGCAAACCCAGTGATGCACAGTCTTTGGCACTCTTGGGCCACTGCCATGAAGCTTCTCTCCCTCCAGGTAACAGCAGCATAGCACAGGTAAACCTTCACCCAAGGAGAGAGAAAAGTTTCTGAGAAACACACTCTTTAGTTCTCAAAACACTTCAGTATTAAAACAGGCAAATACACTTGTGCAAATGATGCTCAGATACATGTAAAACACAGGAAATAGTGCTCGGTGCTTACAGGTGCATCATGGCCAAAAGCCTCAGAGGCAGGGGCTTGTGTAAAGTTTCCGGCAGGCCCTAGACAGGACAGAGGACTTCAGACATCAAAGTGTTTTGCCTGCACCTCCAGGCAATGTCACACACTGATCAGGACATGAGCCACCATGGGCTCGGGTTTCATTTTTCAAGTCTGAATCTAAGATTTCTATACCCACCACCCTGAGCAGGGTGATGCAGTTTGGACATCAAAAACTCCCCAGAGATGTAGTACCAGCAGGTGTGACAGCACAGAGGTGGCAGGTCTGGATCAGCAGAAACTAGAGCCACACCTGAGCATGAGTGAGCACAGCCCTGAACACACACAGCACACACACCACCTTGGACAGCCTTTAATCTCAGCTGCGGCTCACAAGAGGCACCTGGGGCTGTGCCAAAAGAGGGGACACATCCCAGTCCAGAGTCCAGGAACCGTGTTTACTTGTCAGGCACTGTGTCTGCAGGTGGTATTGCTGAGGGGACACATCAGAGCCTGCAGAGTTCCTGCACCACTTCTGCAAGGTCATGCTGGTGGCACAGTACAGCCTAGCCTAGCCTGTGGACCAGAGTGCACAGACGGTATCCAGAGGTCACATCCTGTGCCAGCCAGAGGCACTCCGTGTCTGAAGGTCATGCTGGCAAAGGGGCCAGGTCACAGCCTATGGAGCCTACTGGTCATATACCGTTCCTGAAGGTCACACTGGCAGAGTGAAATGCCACAGCCTGAGTAGCAGATACAGGGTGTCTGCCAACAGCGGGTGCAGGGTGCACTCCCAGCCCGCTGCCAAGCTCCCTGGTGGCACTGTGGAGCTGGGTGGGCGCCCCGGGGCTGCCCAGCCCCGCCGCGGCCCCGCTGTCACTTGAGGCCGTAGAGAATGGCAACACCCAGGAAGAAGAGGAGCCCGATCGAGAGATCGGAGAGGGCACTAAGGCGTCCCTGTGCCGCGGCCTCCTCCCGCCGGAGGCGCAGCTGCTCCCG
>VZRS01008829.1:37695-53432 GCA_013398055.1 Ifrita kowaldi
GCTGCTCCCGCTGCAGCTGCTCCCCGTAGTGCGCGCGGTAGAAGGCGTCGAAGTCGAAGGGTGGCGGGACGGGCCCCGGGCGGGCAGCGGGAGCGCGGGGCGGCGGCNGGACAGTGACGTTACAAAGCCGCAGGAGGTAGTGACGTCACACAACAGCAGGATGGCGGGTAGCGGCCGCCGGCCCGAGCACCGTGGGCCTCCCGAGCTGGTGAGCGGGGGGATGGAGGAGAACCAGGCTCCTCTGGGAGGTCCTGGGCCTCACCACCCACGCTGCTCTCTCGTTACAGTTCTATGATGAGGCCGAGGCGCGGAAGTATACACAGAAGTACGGCGGGACCAGCGCTGCGGGACTGCAGGGCCAGGCGCGGCCTGTCGTGGGGCGGGGAGGGGTCTCGTCATGGGCCGGGTATCGGGGGGACCCACCGGGAATGGGGGCGGCCTGTCCTGGATCCTACCGAGAGTAGCGGGGGCCCTGCCTCGAGGCCTGGGCTGTCCGGCTCCGACATGTGGTAGCGGCGGGGTGGGGCGGGGAGTGGAGTGGAGAGGGTCAGATCCTGCCGTGAGGCGGTGTGGGTTGAAATCTAGCAGTGTGGGGGTTGCCGCCCGTCGCCCACGCTCTGCCTGTGCCTCAGCTCCCGGGTGGTGGAGATCCAGTCGCAGATGTCGGAGCGCGCCGTGGAGCTGCTGGGGCTGCCCGAGGACCGTCCGTGCCTCCTCCTGGACGTAGGGTGAGCAGGGCTTTGCCCGGTTTCATGGTACATGGAGCATCTGGGGCTGGGAGGGGTGCACAGGGCAAGGGGGCAGCTAGGTCCCACAGCGCCAGTGTCTCTTATGGGCTAAAGAAGAGGGACAGGCTGCTGTAATGTTGGTCGTGTCTGGCCAGCAGCAGCCTCAGACCAGCCCCATGATCCCAGCACTTTCCCCCTTCCTCCCTCTAGTTGCGGCTCAGGGCTGAGTGGGGATTTCATCTCCGAGGAGGGTCACTACTGGGTTGGCATGGACATCAGCCCTGCCATGCTGGGTGAGCACAACCTCCCCTGAGACCCCCGCATCACCTCAGAGGTCCCAAAGGTGGGAGCTGGTTGCCTCAGCTGTGTTCTGGTTCTGTGCAGATGTTGCTGTGGAGAGAGAGGTGGAAGGAGACCTTCTCCTTGCAGATGTGGGTCATGGCATTCCCTTCAGGCCTGGCACGTTTGATGGGTGTATCAGGTGAGTCTGTGCATGTAACAGAGCTTTCCTGATGCCCCACAGAACTGCACAGTACACATGGTGCACATCTGGTAAATCACAGGTGAGAGAGACTGGCCTTGTCAGCCACTCTCTTTGCTCTGTGCAACTTGGCTCTTATCACTTCAAGACAAACCTTCAGAACTGTGGATGGTAGAAACAGCTTGTGACAGCTGTTTCCCAAGGGATGCTTGTCCTTTTGTGCTGGTGAGCTAGGAATTTTGTTGAAGAAAATATAATGAAATTGGGAATATTGTCAGGATGGCTGAGACCTGCACCAAGGAGGAGACCAGAAAGGTCAGTCCCTGGATCAAGGATTTGATGGTTGGTTTTGGGATGAAGGGGACAGAAGGACTTTTCTGCTTAGAGAACAGCTGGGAAGAAGCAGGGACTGTCCATTGCTGAGCCAAAAGCTCTGTTTTAGATTGCTCATTGGGAAGACCTGCTTGGCTAGCAGGCAAGAGACACAGCTGACCTCCTGAATTCTCATCAGGAACAGTAGTGATTGTACTAGGGATGGGTTCAAGCTGAAAGGGGGAAAATTTAGGTGAGATACACTGAAGAAATTCTTCCCTGTGAGGGTGGTGAGGCCCTGGCAGAGGTTGCCCAGAGCAGCTGTGGCTGCCCCATCCCTGGAAGTGTCCAAGGCCAGGCTGGACAGGGCTTAGAGCAGCCTGGTCTAGTGGGAGGTGTTCCTGCCCATGGCAGGGGGTGGAACAAGCTGAGCTTTAAGGTCCCTTGCAACCCAAACCATTCTGTGATTTTATGACTTGAGCACTTGGACTAAAGGGGATGCCTGATGATGCTTTTGTCCTTTAACTTACGCACCTTGTTGAGTTTTGGCATAGTGAGTCTCCAGAGGAGTTTGTGTAACTGCGAAACAGAAGGCAAAGCTACACAGAGGAAATGAAATAATTTCTCTGAGGCCCAGCACACGCTTAGTACTGGAATTCAGCTCAAAGGGAGGTGGCAAGCTCTGTGAAGGAGCCAATGACTCAGTGCTCTGGGGGTCTTATTTTCCTTCTCAGTATTTCCGCAGTGCAGTGGCTCTGTAATGCTGACAAGAAATCACACAGCCCCCCAAAACGCCTCTACAGATTCTTCTCCACTCTTTACACTGCCCTGGTAAGTGCCACCCTCTACCAGCCAGGCCTCTGCTGCTCTTATGTCTTTGCTGGCGTTTTTTAGCGAGATACTTCCAAGTCAGGTTATTTTAAGTAAATGCTGCTCTGAAGCAGAACTGGCAGGAGCACCCACTGCCTACCTTCTTGCCTGGTGCTGCTTCTCATCAAGGTTGGACTTAATGGGTCTTGGTGGTCTTTTCCAAACTTAACAGTTCCATGAATCTGTGATGCCTGGTGTTCCCCCTGTGCCTCGCTGGCTCTGTGGGCTGAGCAGCTCTCCTGGGAGCCTTGTCCCGGAGGTTTTCAGGAGGAGGGAGCTTGTCTGGGGCTGGGATGGGGTGACCAGAGGGGTTACTTGCACTGAGACAAGCATGTGACCAGCTTTATTTCCTGCAGGCCCGAGGATCCCGAGCTGTGCTGCAGTTGTACCCCGAGAACTCGGAGCAGGTACAGCCCATCAATCAGTCAGGAAGGGGTACAGGAAGAGAAAGCATATGCTGTTTGGGGCTCTGAATGCATCGTGTTCTTCCACATCAAGTCTGTGTCTCTGTCCTGCTTGCCAGTTGTAAAGCTCTTCAAAAGCCAAACAAAATAACCTGTAAGGAGGATACCCAGTGCAATTTCTGTTGTTTCATAGATTGTCTTGGGCAGAGCCTTAAAATTAAAGTGGCAGGACACAATGTGAATCTGGGTTAGAAGACTAGCTGTAGTCATCAGCACTGCACTGTAACTCAGGGCTGCAAAATCCAGCCCAGTATCCCTCTCCTAGAGAGTCTGCTGTGCCAGCTAACCCAGGTTAGACTGAGGAACAGGGAATTGGTGTCTGGATGGTACTGAAGAACCAGGAGATAGGTGCAGAGCTTAGCAGGAGGAGGACCAGTCCATCTTGGGAATGCCTGGTCAGCTGTGGTCCTCCCAGAGGTCTCTTGGGCTTTCCTGGGGGGATGAGTTCTTACTAACTTTTGCACCTGCTGCTTTCCTCAGTTGGAGCTCATCACAGCCCAAGCGATGAGAGCTGGATTTACAGGGGGAATGGTGGTTGATTACCCCAACAGCGCCAAAGCCAAGAAGTGAGTGCTGGATCTCCTTGTGTGTTTGGGGTGAGGGCTGGGTTTAGCAGTGATTTTTTTTTTTTTTCCCCTGAGCGGGTCTCTCTCCCATTATACAGTCCTGGACAGAGGTTACAGCTTAGATCTGACTCTATTATAAACCATCTCAGTCTTGCCTGGGGACTGAGACTCACATGCTGAATCCCAGGTTCATGCTACTTATTCATGTTCTTTCAGGTTCTTCCTCTGTCTCTTTGTTGGGACATCTGGCATGTTACCAAAGGTGAGAACCTCCATGAGGCAGCCAAGCTGCTGTCCTGGCTGCTGGGTGATGTGGAAGTGCTGTGAGCATTGTGGGAGCCACACAGCTCTGTGAGGGCAGATGTGACTTTATTTATACATTTTCTGCCAGTCACCAAGCCCTGCTCTCACAGAATCACAGACTGGTTTGGGTTGGAAGGGACCTTAAAGCTCATCTTGTTCCAACCCCCGGCATGGGCAGGGACACCTTCCACTAGACTAGGGTGCTCCAAGCCCTGTCCAGCCTGGCCATGAACACTTCCAGGAATGAGGCAGCTGCAGCTTCTCTGGGCAACCTGTGCCAGGGCCTCACCACCCTCACAGGGAAGAATTTCTTCCAGTATCCAATCTAACCCTTCCCTCTTTAAAGCCATTCCTCTGACATGTGCTTTTTTTGCCGTGATTTCTGGAAGTCCAGTTTGTTCCTGCTCTGGTCCTTTCCCTTGCAGATCCCTGCATTCCCCTTAGTTTTGGTGGGCTGACTAATAGCTGTGCCTGGTCCAGAGGAGAAGAAAACTTCCCAATTTTGCTTTCCAGGGCCTTGGTACCGAGTGTGCCAATGAAGAGCTGCACCAGGCAAAGTTCACCAATGAGAGGTATCATGTGGGGGTGAGGCTGCAGGTTCTCCCCAGCAAGGAGTGGGGGGGCTTTGAGGGCTGGGTTTTACTGGGGACCACAGCGACCACAGTGTGAGAAGGAATGGGAGGGAAAGGACAGGGAGGACTCTTAGCAGCCCAGGAGAGAACTGCTTTATCTTCCCAAGGGCCTGGACACAGGGAACAAAACTCTCCCAGGGCTCTTCCATGGGGTTGTAGGTGCTTACCCTAGAGCTGCACCTGAGCAGTCAATCAGGTGTGCTTTCTGTCCAGCACTGGGTTCTCCACCTGGGGCCAGCAGTGTGGGAGAGGGAATGTTTACAGGGCTCATGATAGAGGCAAGGAGGCAGGCTGCTGTGCTTGAGTCCTGGCATTCCCTTTTTCCTCCTGTCCAGGTCTTTGCTCAGCTCTGCTTATCTGTGGCCTGGGGGGTTTCTTCTGCTGGCCAGGTCTCTTCCCATGGCAGTGGTGCAGGGAGGAGCCCCTCTTGCAGCCAGTGGGAGAGACAGAGAACAAAAACCAGAGGAAAGTTGTCATGGCTGCTAGGAGCTTGTGGCTGCCATGTTTTCCTGCCTCTTACATTGCTGTTCTCTGCTCACTTAGTCTAAGGGGTATCTGGTCTTGGAGGGCAGTAGCAGAGCTGGGAACTTTTTAGGAAGCCTGACTTTGTCTGCCTTGTTTGGAGTACAGCAGACAAGGGGAAGGTGGTTGAGCATGAGCCCATAATCCCCTGAAATCCCAGAGTGCAGCATGCTGCTGGTGTGACACGGGGTGTGGCATGGGGGTGTGCTGGACTGCTGGAGTTCATAGGTCAGGATCCCTTGGCTCCAAGCCAGGGCTGGAATCAACCTCCTTCTCCAGTATGTCTGGAGTCTGGCCACATGTCCCAGTGCTAGCTGAGCCTCTCGTCTAGGGGTGGTGGGAGGGAAACTTGCTACTTTTGAGACCCAGTTCTGGGTGACAATCCTCCAGGGCAGAGAAATGTGCCCCCACACCTCAGTTCCTCTCCAGCTGCTGTCCACTTTTCCCCATAGGACACGGTTCAGAAATGTCAAGGGCAAGTCTGTAAAGAAAAGCCGGGACTGGATCCTGGAGAAGAAGGAGCGTAGAAGACGCCAGGGCAAGTAAGTCCTGCCTCAGGGGCTGGCCTGGCCTGCTGTCACCTGCCACAAACTTGCTCTCTTCCCCTCCCAGCATGACCTGCAGGCAGTGCTGAGCTGTTCCCTGCTTTTTCCCCAGGGAGGTGCGAGCAGATACAAAATACACGGGTCGGAAGCGCCGTCCTCACTTCTGAATTGCTCTGGACACTGCTGGCATGGAAGGTGGCATGTGGGTTCCTCCAGTGAGCCTTCCCGTGGATGGCATCCCATGCCTGGGCACTTGCTGGGACTGGTCATTGTGGCTCTTGAAGGTGCAAACTGGCTCAGGTGCTGCCAAACAGCAAAGCTTCCAGCCCTGTTTCCCTGATGAAGGTGCAGACAGTGCTCTGGCCACTCGGGTGTCTGCAGTGCCATCACTTACCTTCCCGAGTGCGGTGAGCCAGCTGAGCTCCAGGTAAGCCAGGATGTGATATCCAGTTCCTCACTAAAGAGTCAAGAGTTGGAAGTGTTTGTTCATCTCCTGCGTCCTGCCCTTGGCACAGGGAGTACTGAGGTGGGAATATGGTACCTCGTTCCCTGCCAGCTTCCCCTCTGCCTGCAGAGGATCCACACTATCGAAGCATAGATCCATGAGGACAAAGTTCCTCCTGGCACAAGTGTTATTCCAGTAGCCATTTGCTTCTGTCGGTGCTTGGTACCAAGCCCACCATTTGCTTTAGTGCTTCCAGGGTGCTGGGGCTGACTGGACCCACCAACACCACTTCCCTTCCCTTGAAGTAAGGAGAGGTGCCACCCAGAGCTTTACAGTTACAAATGTTTATTCTACATAAAAACTCCACAAAATGGGAAGCTGTTTTGCACCCAAAGCCTTGGGAGAAGAAAGGGTTGCTAGCAGGGAGGGAAAGAGGGAAGGAGGAGAGAGGCAACATAACAGTGTTATCCAGCCCAGTGAGACAGAGCAAGCCAGGGTCAAGATCCACATAGAAAACAAGGACACTTAGCTCACAGTACAGCAACAGTAGAACTCCACGGGGGGCTCGGAAAGCCTTCAAGTACATTAATTACAAAAAAACCCAATCCCCAGTTCAAGTGCAAGCTGTGCGTGCCCCACACTGCTCATGGAATACTGCATCAACAGGCTCCCGGCACGGGGAGGGTGGGTGGCACTTGGAACAGAGGTGGTGAAACCCAAAGGACAAGCGGGTGCAGGTTGGGGACTGGAAAGAAAAGGTGAAACGTCTTCCCAAAGCACAACCACACTTGGTGATTTGGTCTGTACATGCAACAACAGGTAGGTAAAAAGGAACTCAATGGGGCTTCCCATAGCGCAGGGGTAATTATTGCACCAAAACACCCTCCCCTCACAGCGAGGACAGTGTGAGCCTGCCTGTGGGACAGCAGTGGTAGCCTGCTCATTGTCTCCCTTGCTTCAGAGCCCAGCACCGCTGCTGCCCACAGGATCCCAGCAAAGTGCCAGCGGTCCTGACTGGCCCCATCCAATTTCTGCTGCTGTGGGGGCTGCTGGCAGTGGTGGTGCCAACAAGGAGCAAGGGCCAAGAATCCCCCTCGGTGCTGTTCCTGTCCTTGTGCCTTGACAGGGGTGCCACAGCCCTGATGTCAGGTGAGCTTGTGCCACTGAAGCTGCTGCTTGGAAGAAAAAAAAGTCACCTTGTGCTAGCAGTGGACATGGCTGCAGGGCAGGAGCCCGGGAAGAGGGTTTTCCTGCCTGCCCAGTGTTATTGCTTCCTGGAGGGGCCCTGGGGCTCTTGCTGGCCTGGCAGAGTGAGCATGGACAGCAGTGGCAGGGAGCTGCTGAGGAACCAGGAGCATGGTCACTCCCTTTTCCTGCAGCCAGACGTCCCCCTGGAGCAGAGAACCTGCCCTTGCCTGCCTCCTGCCCCTGCCTGCATGGTCCTGGTGCCTCAAGCCCTTCAGTACACACAGGCTGCAGTGCTGGAACTCACATCGGTTGGTGCGGGACTGTGAAAGAAGGGGGCTTTGGTCCGGGATGTTCCCATGGCTGCACCCTGAGGGGCTTGGATTGGGCAGTGCAGGGAACCAGGCTGGACCCTCTTCCCAAGGGCAGCTGCATGCAATGAGGGGCGGGATGGGGAACCTCGGGTGACAGTGGCAGAGAAGGACCCATGTCAGGGCTGCTGCTGGGCAGGGCTGGCCCTGGGGGAGGCAGCACTCTGTGGCTGTAGCCACTGCCTTTCCCCTGCACCCAGGGGCACCACACACGGCCAGCGCCCTGAGCCACAGCACCATGCCAGCTCGTGAAGCAGCCCTGCCCTGGTCCTGGTGGGAGCTGGGAGGTGATGCTGATGGAGGCTGGAACACTGTCTGCCATCAAGTGTCCCTTTTCTGCTACCAGCACCTGGGCTGACAACCAGCCCCTGTCCCAGTGTGGCAGTGAGCCTCGCCTACCTTGGGACTCCTTTGTGGTGCTTTGGCATGTGCACAGGCCAGCCAGAGCCCTGGGGTCTCCAGAGGAAAGTGGGGACAGAGCCTTGTCCCCAGCCCGAGGGAAACAGGCAGTGGCAGCACTGAACCCCCCACTGAGCTGCCACTGGGCTTGGACCCCACGGCAGCTGCATCCATGTCACAGGCACAGCAGAGGGCACAGGGCACCCAGGTTGTCCCACAGCACCCACTGAGAGCAGGTGCCTCACTGGATGGCTAGGCAGAAGGGCACTGTACCAGGAGCAGCAGGGTGCCAGGAGGTGGCAAACAGGCAGTCAGGCAGTGGTCCGTTCAGGACCGGGTTGGATACAGGGGGAAGGCTGCTACTCCTCGTTTGCAGGGGGCTGGATGCAGCAAGGACTGCTTCTGGGACCACAAGAGGAGAAAGCCCAACTGCTTCCAACCTCCAGCCATTGGTGTGGAAAAGCAAGTCTGGAGCAGCCCTACTTGCAGGCGAGTGCTGCCAGGAGCTGTGGACATCAGCAACAGCCCCAAACGCCAGTGGGCAGAGTCCAGGCCTTTGGGGAACAGGAGCCGGGACCACCATGTGCCAGGGCTGAGAGCACAGTGATGAGGCTGTGTTGCAGGGTGAGCAGCCAGTGAAATTTGCTGGCCTTAAGACTACCCATGCCATCCTGCCCTGTCAGGCCAGCATCCAGGAGCGGCACTGGTCCCCACATGCTGTATTCCTCTCCCCAGGCAACTGTGATGGCCCCAAGCAGCAGCTCCTTATTCCACACTGCTCCATCAGGCACCCACCACCTGCAGTGGCATGTCCAGCCCTTGGCACCCTACTGGGGTGAGGGCTCATGTAGGGAGGGGACAGCCCTGCCACCGGAAGAGTGGCAGGGATGGAGCCCCAGAGCCAGACACAGTCACTGGCCAGGCAGGGCTGGGCAGAGCACACCCCTGGGGAAGGGCCCCGAAGAGAAGCAGCCCAAGGAAGGTGTTTGCAAGCACAGATGCAGCTGACAGACATGAGAGTTCGAGGTGATGGGCAAGCTGGGGAGGTTGACTGGGCACCATACTCCCAAGGACCCCTAACACCCATCATCAGTCCCTCCTCCTCAGCTGTCACTAACAGACTGCCCATCACAGGAGGAGCAGCAGTGCCCAAGGGCACTTCTGTTCCCCACCTGGTCCCAGCCAGCCACCCAGCCTGGAGCAGTGATGAGAGCTTGGGTTCCCCTCCAGGGTCCCCCTTGCGCCCATCACCATCACCTGTCCCCCACCTGCACCCCGGGGCCAGAGCTTCCTCCACACAGACGCACCGCACCGCACACACAGCGTCACAAACAACCATGCATTAGAAACTGAAATGCTGCTGGGAGGCTCCGGGGCTGCGTGGGTTGCTCCGGTGTGGCTGCAGCCCCATGGCACGCGCGGCTCCATCCATCGCACATAAACAGTCCTGTGGGGTGAGTCTAGCCGAAAATACCGCCGAAGGTGGAAGCGATGACGATGCCCAGGATCACACAGCAGATTATGATCATGATCTTCTTCTGCTCAGGTGTCCCAGCAGCAGTAGGGAGAGAGGGGAGGGGGCATGGTGAGTGTTGGGGCAGGATGGACCCAGGAGCTTGGAACAGCAGTCTGTCCTGTTCCCCTTTGCCGGTGGTGGGCTCTGAGCAGCACCTTGGAAGCCAGAAGGGCTCTGGCAGTCCTGGGCAGGGATGGGCACCCCTACTCCTGCTTCAGCCCTGGGCTGGCAGAGTTGAGCTGGTGGCCCTCAGGTCCCCAGGCGGATACGGGACCAGGTGTTGGGAGCAGGACAGGCAGCTGGCACTGTGCTCAGGGTCTGAGCTGGACCATGATCTTTCCCTACTTTTTTTTGCAAGGGACGTGGCTCTCACAGCTTGCCTGGTCCAGGGGTCCACCTTGTCCCCTTTTCCTCCCCCAAGCAGCACCCCTGCCCTATGGCTCATTGTCAGCTTTCACCTAGTCTGTGCTGGGAGCTCCGCCTCAGCTGTGCAACCCTCAGGACGTGGGTTGCTCCCAGTGGTGTGGGGTAATGTCCCCGGGCACCTGCAAAGCTGTGCCAGGCTGCCTGGAGCAGGCAGGGTGCCAGCCGGGCCCTGCCCCTGAGATGGAGGTGTCAGCAGTGCAGGCAGGGGCAGATGGGCCCCAGCCAGAGCCGTGACTCACCCGTCTGGCTTTGCTCTGGTACTTCACCGCTTTTTTGGTGTCGGACACAGCCCGCTCCACATAGTCCACCGAGTGCTCCACGTTGTATTCAATGCGGTCAATCATTTCTCCCTGCAGAAGGAGGACATAGCCCACGCGCCCGCGCGCGTGCAGACGTGAGCTCCTTCCTGCTCCGCTGCTCTCTGGCTCCAGGTGGATGCTGCCCTGCCCAGCAGCCCTGCATGGAGAAAAGCACTATCAGCTGCCTGTGGGCACTGGGTGTTTCCTGGGGTGCCCTGGCATGCAAGCTCTGGACTGCATGCCCCATCCCAGAGGATCTCTGTGAACATCCCAGCAGGGAGACAAGCAAGGATGAGGGACAAGGGAGTCCCCAGCCCAGTCCTGCCGCTGACCTGTCCAATATCTCAGGTGACATCAAAGCCACAACCGGATCTACACCAGCACCACACCACGTGCTGCTGAAACCAAAGGCATGGCAGGGAACAATGACAGCACCAGCAGCACCACGTGGGATGCCCACGAAACCATGCACATGCAGGGACCAGGGACCACTGCTCCGATCCACACAAGCGCCATACCAAAGGCAGGCGGGTCCAGAGCAAGGCCAGCCAAGATTGCAGGGCCCTGCAGGGACCTCTGTCCCTGCTGCAGGGATAGGTTGGGAGTGGGGGCTCCTGTGGGCATGGGGACACAGGTTGCAGTGAGCTCCTCCAGCCTTGTTCACCTCCTTTGGCTCCATCCTGACCGAGTAGGGAAACAGCCAAGTCCTGCAGCAGCTGGACAGGGTTGGCAGGAATAGGTTTGAAGCCCCGTGTCCTCCTGCATGGCATGGAGGGAATTGAGGCCACAGAGCCATGGGCTGATAGCCAGCAACTCTGCAATGCCCATTTCTCAACCTAATGCTGGAGAGCACAGGGAGGACAAACCTTGAGGCCCAGGGGTGCTGAGCACTGAGCCCAACCAGCTGTTCCCTGTCTTGCCTAAAGCTGCTGCTGCTTCTCCCTGCCTGTGCCATGCCTGGGGCAGAGAAGAGCTGCCAGCCCTGCTGCCTGCCCAGCACCCCTCTGTTCCCAGTGCCAGCAGCTCCAAGCTTCTCATCCACAGGACAAGGGTGCTGGCACTGTCCAGCCCTTACAGCAGGGCAGGGAATCATGAATTCCCCACATATGTCCCCCATGGCAGACAGGACAGGCCACCAATACCACCATGTCCCAGTGACCCTTGCTGTCCTGCCACTGGCCATCCCAGCGCCACACGAGCAGCAGCCATGCAGGAGTAGCCATGCAAAACAGAGCATGCAGCAGCATGGGGCTCGGCCACAGGGCCTTTACCTGCCACCGACGTCTCCTCAGGCCATGGCAGCATGGTGGGCAAGAAGGGGGGTGAGCAAAGACACAGGACCACGTGCCTGGCTGAAGGGACTGGCGCCATGGGCTGGCAGCACAGCCGAGGGGGCACCCTGAGATCACCCACCTGGGCCTGGTGCTCCAGGAAAGACGAAGAAATCTCCCCCTGCATGGCAGCCACCCACTGCCCTCCTTCTGAGCCGCTCACTGAACCTCCCACCTCACACACACAGCACCCCAGCTCTGGGGTGCCAGGCGGGTGGTTCCAGTCCTGGGGAGCCCAGTTCAGCCCCACTGGGAGCCATGCTGGTCCTAGATGTGGTTTTTCCTCTCAGCACCGACCCAGGCAGGGGAGCACTGTTCTCCAGCTTCCCCACCCACCGCAGGGAGCCCCATCGCCCTCTAACCCCTTCAGGTGAGCCCCTGGGCTGCACCATTTCCCCACCTGGCTCTCCACCAGCATGGCCATGTCCATGAACATGTCGTGCAGCTCTCGGATGCTGTTCTCCAGTTTGATGATCTCGCTGTGCCGTGTCTCAATCTCATTCAGTGCCTGCTTGGTGATGTTTGAATCCATGATGATCTGCAGAGAAAAATAAGGCCACTGAGCACCCTGCTCAGCCCCAGCTCCGACACTGGGATTGGGGGCACTTCCAACCATCCCAAGCCAGCTAGTTTGCAGCAGGATGCTGAGATGCAGACTGCTCCAACAGCATCCTCAGGCCAGATCCAAGCCCCTAGGCCCCCCTCCTACATGAGCTGTGTTCATTACTCGCATGCTGAGGCCACTGTGGCAGCACATCCACCAGCCCATCCCCTGGGCTGAGGGGGCTGGCTCAGCTGCAGCTTGTCCCAGTGCTTACCCCAGACGAGAAGATGGCTGGGTTGCCACTCTCCAGCATGTCCTCCAGCTCCTCACTGGTGGTGGTCCTGCCAGCTGCAACAACACAACAGAAGTCAGCCAGGAGCCCCCTGTCTCCATCATTGGTCCCACAGCCCCACCACAGGGCTCTGCTGGCTTCATGGTATTCTTCCCATGAGTGGAACAGAGCAAAGCTTTCAGCCCCCAGAGCATACAGGGCAGTTTGAGGGGCTGCCCTCCCACAGCCTGGCTCTGACACCCCTCATTTTCAGGGCATCAAGCTGCCAGCTTGGCTCAGCTCACACAGGAACACCCATCTGTCCTTCCTGGACACACCGACCGTTCCTGCGGGGCAGAGAGCAGTGCTAAGGGGCCAGCAGCCACCAGCATCCATGGTGGCTGTGAAGGAGGAGGGATAGGCAACAAGCCACAAGCAGGCATATTCTTGTCAAACGCAAGTCCCAGCCTTGAGGACACTGGGCTCAGCTGGACTGCCCAAGTTTTGGCCCTCCTGCTGTGTGACAGAAGCCAGGCTCTGTCCTTCCCCCTTTCCTCTGTGTCTCTGGGGACCTCCAGCCCCATGGCTCCTCTGGAAGCAATTCACCCACAGCATGTGGTTCTTTTCCTTCCCTTACCCACCCCTAACAGTGGAGAGAGATGCTGACCACTCCATGGGTGACACTGATCCCTGCATTAACTGCAGTGTATTCCTTGGGCTAGCAGCCATGTGGGACATGTGGAATTACAGCCAAATAGATGGAGATGCTGGGCAGGGCACCGGGGCTGCCCAGTGGGATGGGGAGGGTGAGCAGGTCACCTGAGACAGGGCAAGTGACACCCACTGGTGCAAATGGGGCAGTCAGGCAGGAACAGCTAATGAAGTGACTCCACCAAGCTTGATGAAACCAAAACCTGCAGGGCAGGGCTAAGGTCTGTAGATAACTCCCCTGTGACATGCTGCCTGCAGCCAGTGGTACTGGAAGGGGCCTCCAGGATGAATGCAGGGCACCTCAGAGTGGGGGAATGGGGCAGAGCGGATCACAGTTCCCAGACCCATGGGCAGAGGTTGGAGTTCCGTGTGAGGCTGGTCTAGACAAGTATAAGCTGGTAGTGACCCCGAAGCCCTGAGAAGCTGCTGTTTTGAGTCACAAAAACAACCCGAGCCCTGTTTGTGCCCCGCGGGAGTTCACAGATGCATGTGAGGCCTGAGCTTTGCCATCTGTGTGCTCACAGACCTCAGAATCAATCACCCTCCCCATCTTCCCCAGCTCTGAGAAGGGGCCACAGCCTGTTTCCAGACA
The DNA here is from genome assembly GCA_013398055.1 of Ifrita kowaldi. Classification (NCBI taxonomy): domain Eukaryota; kingdom Metazoa; phylum Chordata; class Aves; order Passeriformes; family Cinclosomatidae; genus Ifrita; species Ifrita kowaldi. The sequence goes on from VZRS01008829.1 coordinate 51,209, forward strand.
CTGTTACATGTTTTAGGGTGACAGAGCATCACTCCCACCACGGATGACCCATGACACCCCCTGGTCAGTCTTTCTTGCCTGTTGGTTCCTCGCTCTGGGCTGACACTGCCCTGCTCCCAGGAAGGGAGAACAAGGGATCAAGCAACACAAATTTACAAACCCTCCTGTTGATGTGCCCAGCTCTGAGCAGTCACTGGCCCAGTGATAAGGAGGAGTATGCTAGGTGCTGTCCATGGAGAGCTATTTGCTCTGCCAAATGCCAGCCCTCAAGGCAGTCCTGAAGGGCAAGCAGTGGGATCAGCTCCAGGAGATGCCATGTCTCTCATGGGCAGAGGTGGGATGGGATGCAGGATACACATTCTTATCCTATCCTTCCTGCTGCCTCATTCCCCTAATGCAGAGCACAGGGCTGGTAAAAGCTGCGCCAAGGTGAAGGATGAGAGCAAAGGCATCACATGTATTAACACCTGGCCAGGCAGTGCTGGCCTGGCCAAGGGCCATGGCTGCTCAAGAAGAACTTGCTTTAATGCTGAGCCAAAGCTTGGGGCATGGAGGCTGCATCTCGTTCACACTGTCCAGCACAGCACCTACCAAAGGCCACTGCCTCCTAACCAGGCTTCCTGGTTTGGCTTCCTGGTCTGTCATTAGCTCCTCCACAGCAGTAAAATCAACTCAAAGTGTCCTGGGTACCAGCCTGATCTATTGCTCACATGACCAGAGGGCCATGGCAGAGCCACAAATGCGAGGGAAAGGATGGAGCCCCCACAAGGTAGCACCAAGGGAGAAGAGCCTTGGGGAACACTCCTGCCCCAAAATTTGGTGAAACATTGGAAAATTCTGAGAATTGGACCTGTGACTCCCCAGAGAGCTCCAGAGTCCATCTGCCTCTTACTTGGCATCTCTAGCAAATAGTTTCTTGGGGGGAAGCAGCTCTGCCAATGAGACAAGAAGCCCAGAGCATGGAGGGAGCTGCAGAAGCAACGTCAGGTGCCAGGGAGAGAACAGCGAGAGACAGTGCCCAGGTCACACTGCTGCACGGACCCTCAGAAACTCTGGGACAGGTGGACATGAAGACACTGAGGAGACTTCCCAGCTCAAGGCACAGTCCTTGGCCCTGTAATGCCCAGCTGGACAGAGTGACCCTCCCCATGGACCAGCTCCCAGGGGATGGGGCTGGAGCAACCCTGTTAGGGTGTGGGGGAAGCTCCCAGGGAAGCCTCTGGTGCCATAGCTCAATCCCACAGCCCAGCTGACACTGGATGCCAGTTTGCCCAATTCTGCATGCACATGGTCTATAAATAGGGAAGGTACCTCAGGGCTGAAGGAGTCCAACATGCCATGGCCAAATTAAGGGCTCAGCTGGGCTCTTCAGGCTGGCTGCATCCCTTGGGCTGGCAGCATCTCTCCTCCCAGCAGCAGGGCTGCACGAGCACCCGCAGAGCCACAGCTGGGGCTCACGCCAGACATGCTGAGGACAAGGCACCTTTCCAAGGCTGGGACACTCTGCCTGGAGCTGGCTTTTAAGCTCTTATTAGACACAGATCCATACAACTCATTAAGAGATGGATAACGCTGTCCTGTCCACCTGCGCGTGAGGTAATGGGGTACGACTGACTGGCCCACCTGGCTGTCACCCAGCTCAGACAGGTCTGGTACTGCCCACGCTGGTATCGGGATGAGAAGGATTCAGCTACAAAACCCTGCCCAGCACATCACAAAGTGCCACCCATTTCCTTTACCCTCAGCATCTGCACTCAAGATAAATCCCATGGTCATTCCTGAGATCAAAGTGCCACAGGAATCCTAAATAAGCTCTGAGGTGGCCCAGATGAGACGCCAGGGCCAGAACAGCCCCCAGACTCTCTTGGCTCAGGGTGGGATGCATCCACAGCTCATTGGTCTGCACACCAGTTCACCCAGTTGGGCACAGCAGGGCCTGATGAAATCTCTAGTGCCCTCAGATACAGCAGATGCTTTATTTTTGTCTCCTCGATTTTGTAGTAACAAAACTGTCCCTAAAAACAAGCAGCATCTCTGCAGCACCTCCATGCCTTCAGTTGCGCACCCACCACGGAGAGCAGCTCCTCCAAGCTCCAAATCCAATTCCTCTGGGAGCAAAGCCTAATTAGATTTAAGATACAATTTCTCCTAACAGACAAAATGGAGAGGAAAAAAGCAAGGGAGTGACACCTCTCACCTCAGGCAGTGTGGGGGGAGGGGAGGG
>VZRS01008829.1:54115-73181 GCA_013398055.1 Ifrita kowaldi
GGAGCCCACCCAAAGCAGCTGAGAAGTTCCTGCTCTCATACTTTAAAACCCGAGTGATTTACTGGCTTTGCTGTCAGAGCTCCCAGCACTTTCTATCTTTGGATTCCTCAGCTGAAAATGAGAGCTGAGGATTTTGTGGAGCTCTGTGCAGTCGCCACATCCCATCTGTTCCTAAGAGCCTGTGCAGGTGCCCCTGGAGCACCTGGGGCTGAAGGCGCTGGCTGGGACACCCAGAGATATTTATTTTCCACTGTCCTGATGGGGGAATCCAGCTTTGGCAAAGGGCTGTGCAGAGGACTATGTCCCTCCCCAGCACAGTCCCATCCCACCTCTGCACCTCCTCCATACCTCCATCCTGAAGGGAACAAGGGTCCCTTGCTGTCAGGAACTGGGACACCTCCCCTACACTTCACATTGGGGACTTCATGGGGGCTCCTGATCAGCCCTTTCCCTACACCCATCAGGCTCTGTCAGGCACTGACAACCTGGCAGGATGGACAGAGCAGACACAAGAATAACAATGTATCTTCAGAATTTAAGCAGAGCAGCAGAGCCCTACAAAATCCAATAGGAAAACAAAAGGAAGGTTTCTTTCAGGTCTGCATCCAATCAAGGACATGGCTGAGTCCTTCCAAATCTCCTCTCTCAGAGGGAGGCGCAGGGATACCTCAAATTCCTGTTCACACGACAAGCCACTCCTCAACTGTCAACTGCAGGGTGATGTTGGCTGAGGAATGAGTCAGGCAGCTGGAACAGTGACACATCCTGCTTTACAGCAAACTGGCAAGCTCTAGTTGAGCCTCGTGTCAGTCAGCCTTCCCATCCAGCCTTGTTAGTATTAGACATCAGAAAGACAAATCTGAACAAAGATTAAGGCTTGCACAGCTCTGTCTCCTTCCAGCCCTCCACAGAAATTCCCACACCCCACAGCACCCAGATTCCCAGACGCATGAAGCACAATCCCACAGGTGACCACCAAGGACATCAGTCTGACTCACAGATCTCCTGTCATCATTCACAGTGAGTTGTTGGAGGAAAGAAAACCATCCATTTGCTTGTTAGGAAAAAAAAAAGGACTAAGTTCAGATCCTTCCATTCTGAGCACAAACCCCACGACATGTCTGACAGTGAGATTATTTGCAAAAATCTCTTTTAATCTCTGCATGCCCTGACTTCTCCCTTGCTTATTCCCCTAATTACATGGTTCTTCTTTGCTGGGAGATAACCCCATTGATCTAAACTATCCAGGTATCACTGACTGCCCAGAAGAACCATAAGGAGAGTGTTTTTCTGGACAGGCAGGACTGAACTTCTCCTACGTGATGGGCTCTGGATGACTCAGAGATCTTAGTGCCACCATAGTGTCACCTGGGTGAGGTGTCACCAGCCTCAGAGGTGTCGCCTGGGGTCCACCCTTGGCCAGACAACATAATGGCTGCTAAGAGCCATCAGGTCCTGGGCCCAGAAAGGTGCCTGGGACTGCACTGAGGCTTCAGCTCTTCCTGGGTAAGGGACACCATCGGGAGCAGGGAGTGCACCCATCTCAAGAATTCCCTTCTCTGTTTTCTCTCAGTTCATCCACGAAGAAGAGCACCCTGAGGAAGGACAAGTACACACAGGAATCAGGAATTCCCATGAGCTTCTTTGAATTAAAAATTAGCTGCAAACGCAGAAGAATTCCTCTCCTTATGATGCCTGCTCTTTCTCTGCAGCATTTTGGGATGTACTTTGCTGGATGTACTTTGCCACTGAAACTCAAGGTACCACCATCTCCCACAGAAGCCATGTTCCAGCCACTCCCATAGGCTCCTGTGCATCTCAGGTTTTCCCAGGAAGCTCTGCCCAGCTGTGGGAGCGGCTCTGATCCATTGGGAGCCAGTGCAGGATTTGGCCCCATGGCACACACAGCCCAGCTGTGTTCCCATTCCAGGTTTACTCACTGATCTCCAGCTGCCTCTGGATCCTGCCCTTGCAGCGCTCCCGGTAGTCAGTCTGCGTCGCATTGTACTCGGACATCACCTCCACGAACTTGCGGGACAGTGTGGAGTGCTGAGAGGGAAGAGAAGGAGAGAGGGAGCTGAGGGTCCCGTGGGAGGGAGAGCCCTGCTACCCTGGCAGCGGGGAAGGCTCAGCCCTGAGCACTTCCTGCACCTCCAGCCACCCCAAAAGCATTTCCAGCCCAAATGCTGCTCCAGTGAGTGTGACAGAGCACAAGGGGGGCAGGTGACAGCGGGTGACATGTCCCCAGGGGAGTGGACCAGAGGCATCCTTCATCCAGCCCTACCTAAGCACAGCCTCCAGCCCCGAGAGGACACTCTGGGAGGCTGGCAGCACCCTACTTGCACTACTTGTGCCCAGAAAGCCTGGAGGCAAGGCCACAGCAGTGCCCTGGGTTGTGCCCTGCCTGCCACTGCCGTACTGCCAGGACATGCCAGACCCCCACACAGGCACAGGAAGGACCCGCGGGGATCACTCTGCAATGCTGGGGGCAACTGTACCCAGCCCTGCTCGAAGTCACAATCGCAGAATCACTAAGGCTGGAAAAGACCTCAAAGATTATCAACTCCAACCTGTGATGGATCCCCACCTTATCAACCAGACCAGAGAACTGAATGCCACATCCAGTTGCAACTTCCACACCTCCAGCAATGGGGACTCAACCACCTCCCTGGGCTGCCTGTTCCAATGCCTGACCACCCTTTCAGTGGAGAAATTCATCCTGATACCCAACCTGAAACCCCACTGGCACAATTTCAGGCTGTTTCCTCTTGTCCTGTCCCTTGTTCCCTGGGAGCTGAGCCCAACCACCACCTGGCTGCACCCTCCTGTCAGGGAGCTGTAGAGAGCAAGAAGGTCCCCCCTGAGCCTCCTTTTCTCCAGACAGAGCTCCCCCAGCTTGCTCAGCTGCTCCTCATCAGACCTGTGCTCCAGACCCTTCTCCAGCACCGTTCCCATCTCTGGACAGTCTCTGGACAGTGGGGGAACAGGGAATGTCAGACGTGCCTGGTGCCACCAGCACTCAGACGTGTTGGTGCAGGTGTTCGTACACCTTACGCAGCCCCAGCCAGCACAGCCTTACCTCCAGGAGATGACACTGGAGACATCTCCAGGGTATGCTTGCACTGGCTCTGCAGCTATTCTAAGCCAGCAACAGCAGAGTATTTATGGAGAGCCTCAGCTCACCTTCTCCCTCCTCCACCACAAACTTCACATGAACGCCCCTGGCAGCTCCATCCTCTGCTCGAGAGGTGCTGGCCCAGAGCAAGGTCAGAACAGCTCCCAAGCACCTCAGCTCAAAATCCAGCAATGACATGACGTGCCATCCAAGCAACTCTTCTCCTGTTCCAAAATTGTTTTTCCTAAAATCTGCTTCATTCTCATTCAGCTGAAAACTATCAACATTTGTTGATCTGCAGCCAAATATAGCCTGGGTGCTGAGTGACACCCTTCCTGCTCACTAGCACACCATGCTACACGTCTTTTGCTTAAGAAGTTATTTAACTCAGTGTTTATTTTCTCAGATTGTTATTTTATGTTCCCATGGGCATCCCACGCGTCTACAAAATGCATTTGAATTTTGGAGGAACATGGAGTTTTGTGCAAAACCAGCTGGAAAAAAGCATTTTAAATGGCTTTCAGACATTAAACAAACCTACCTGAATATTCACAGCAAATAAAAAACATATCAAAATGTAACTTGTGTTTGAAAGAAACTCATTAAACAGAAAATTTTAATTCAAGTTAGGAAAAGGATTTGTTTTACTCAGGTCTGGCAACTCTTCACTCCCCAAACATGGGCAAAGCAGCCCAAACCAGATTTCCAAAGAGCTGATAAAAGCTCTGGGTATTCAGAGTGGGCTCTGAAAGTCCCCAAAAGCACACACTGAAAACTGGGGTCCTTGTCCTTCATGTGATTAAGATATTTTTGAAGTGTTTATCCCACAGTGTAATACACAAAATTTATAAGTACATATATATAACATATATATACATATAGAAACATGGAAAACACTGTCGAGACCTCTGGAAAGTTGCATCACTGGCTGCATTTCTGGACCGAGGATGCCCTTAGGAACTGTGGCCCCAAGCTCCCTCCCTGCACCTGGATCTGCCACAGGCAGGTCCAGATCTGATGAGGCTCTTCTGTCTGGAAATGACCACAGCAAAGCCAGAATAAAAGCCCATAATCTTAATGCTCAGTTACTCCTAGTTTACAACATGCTAACAAGGGGGAATTGGCTCCTCATTCCTTCTTTTACCCAGTATTTTGCTAATAGCAAAGTCCATACAAACTGGAGAAGGCACAAATACCTACAGAAACATCAAGCTTCTAGCACCAGGCATGTCTAAATCAGCTTTCCAGTTTGACTCATCCCAAATTTCATATAGAATGTGGGAAGGGAGGAGAGACCAAGCCAGGCTCTGGGAAGACACAGCCACATCGCTCAGGAGAGGCTGGAACTGGTCTGTGTCACTGCAAAGGTGGTGGTGATCCCAGGTGGGGCACAGGACAAGCAAGGACAGGCTGAGAGAAGCAGGGCCTGGTCAGCTGAAGGTGCCAAAGCTCAGAGAGATCATTTTGTTACAATAACCCAGAGGGAGCAAAGAGAGAAGCTGGAGCAAAACTCATCTTGGAAGTGCACAAGGGCAGGAAAAGAGATGAGGGACAAAGCTGGGACATGGAATTCTATTTACATATTAAGGAGGAAAAAATCTTTACAAGAGTGGTCAAACACTGGACTAGGGCCCAGAGGACTCATGGTCTGTGGTGTCTCCATCCCTCTGCACACTGCAGAGACAAATACCTGCAGGAGCTCAGAGTAGGGGACTAGCCAGGCCAGAAGCCAAAGCTCCAAAATGGAGCAGTGTCACACTGCTGACCTCAGGACTCTGTGCCACGGCCCAGAGGTGCTCCCCTGCCACCACTGAAATGCTAAAAAATGCCCACATTGCAAGAAAACGTCCGACCTCCCTGACTGAAGGAGTTGGGGTTGTTCAGCCTGGAGAAGAGAAGGCTCTGGGGAGACCTTAAAGTCACTTCCAGTGCTGAAAGGGCTTCAGGAGAGCTGGAGAGGGACTTTGGACAAGGGCCTGGAGTGACAGAACAAGGGAGAATGGCTTCCCACTGCCAGAGGGCAGGGTTAGATGGGATATTGGGAAGAGAATCTTCCCTGGGAGGGTGGTGAGGCACTGGCACAGGGTGCCCAGAGCAGCTGTGGCTGTCCCATCCCTCAAGTATTCAAGGCCAGGTTGGACAGGGCTTGGAGCACCCTAGTCTAGCAGAAGGTGCCCCTGCCCTTGGCAGCGGGTTGGACTGAATCACCTTTGAAGGTCCCTTCCAACCCAAACCATTCCATGGCTTTATGGTGGAACAGAGCCCTGAATCCCACTCTCCCACATACCAGGATGACATCTGAACCACAGAGTTCAACACAGACCAAATCTAAACCCTGCTCAAATCCACAGCCATGGGTTATACAGTTCCCATTTGTGGCCACCTCCAGTTTCCCCAGACACTGCCAAAGTAATGCCTTTTCCTGAGAAACAAGGGCACATCACAGGTAATACCAGGGACCACCACCACCGCCGACTGCCATCTCGCCCCCCTGCCACTGGCACTGGCACCTGCATCTGGAATGACATCAGCTCTTGAGGAGCTCAGCACAGAGCATGGAGCAGAACACCTCGGGGGTTCACAGCACTGCTGTCAGCACACAGAAGTTTCTCTGGAGTGGGAAGGGAAGGTTTTTCTTGGAAGGTACCTGCTGTCAGCCTGACACTGCCCAGCTGCAACAGAGCTTTGTCCACACTGGATCCTTCCGGAAGGAACAGAAGAGCTGCTCTGCAGCAGAACTTGCTGCTCTCCTGCTGCTGCACCATCCTTTGGTTCTGCCATGCCCCAGCAATTCCCTGTCCTGCCTGCTCTAGAGACAGGTAGGCCTTTCCCCTCCCCCAGCTTTGTAGAGGACAGTTCCCCCAGGGCCTCAGGCTGAGCTGGGACAGCCTCTCCCTGCTGGTGCAGGGCTGGAGGATGCTGGGGTTCCAGCTGGGAGCTGCATCTGCAGAGCTGATCCATTACCATCACTGCCATATTGACCTGGCACCAAATACAGATGGGAGAGCAGGCTCCCTGAGTGTCTTCCCAGGCTGATAAGGAGATAAACTACAAAAGCCGAAACTCCTCCAGCACCACTGCAGAGCATAGAGAAACCAGAACTTTTTGTGTGTGCATAACCCCTTGTCCTGGGGTGACATTATGAGGCCGCTTTATCCCTTAACCAGCCACTCAATGCCCAGGGACGCTGGTTCTTTAAGATGGGCCCGGGGCGCGGGGCCACAGGACCCGGCTGCGGGGCAGTTCAAGGCCAAGCCAACGGCTCAGGGACTCCGGGGCTCAGCAGGGCTCGGGAGGGAGTGCGCCAGGAGCGTTGCACTGCTTTTTTTGGTTTCCTTTGTGTTCCTGCTAGCTGGGAAAAGGTTCTGTTGGGGTTTTTTCTTGTTCTTTTTCCCTTCCCTCCCCTTGCCTCACTGCCTCCCTTCCCTCCTCTCTGGTCCGGGGAGCCTGTGGGTGGTCCCGGCGGGCCCGCGGGGTGGCCCCGGCTGTTTGTTCCGAGCCCATGTGTTTGTTCCCTCTCCAGGGATTTGTTGCATTTTGAGGTTTTTTTTCCCTGTTCTACCCTGTTTTGTTTGGTGTTAATAAACAGTTTGGTTTTTTCCACTTTCACCTGCTGTGACCCACTTGTCTTATTGGTGGAGGAGGAGGCAAGGCCCTCTTCCTCCTGCAGTTTTGTCTCAAAAACTGAGACACCCCCTGTGAGAGCCACAGATCTACATCTGGATCCCACCCCAGATGCTGAAGAGCAGCACTGGCAGGTTCTGTTACCTTTATCCCTTTAATGGGATACACATTCTTGGTTGCAGAACAAGGCTCTGAGATGCCTTGTCTTCACCCACATCCCCCAGTACAGAGGACACAGCTCTGCAGCGATGCAAGGACAGATTCCAGGCTGGAGCAACGGCTGCATCCCACCGAGTACTCTCTCACCAAAGCATCACCAGAAGGTAAAAACTACACGCCAGCTCTGCACGGCTGGGCAGGAAGACAGAGCTTCACCCAGAGAAATCTGCTCCATAGCCAAGCACAGACCTCCTCTCCCAGCACCTCCTGGGATCCCTCAGCTGCCACTTCCCACCTTCCCCTTCCTGGTGCCACAGGGCAGAGGCTCACCTGAGTTTTCCTTATCCGCAAGTCAGCCGATGACCTGTTCAGTCCTTCCTCTTGCTCGATACTCTGCTCAATGCCTGGTCAGGGTAGAAGGACACATTATTTTGTGCTGTTTGAAGAATAATCACAGAATCATTAAGGTTGGAAAGGACCTCCAAGATCATCAAATCCAACCTTCAACCAATTACCTCTAGCCCATTAAACCATGCTGCCAAATGCCACATCTACCCATTTTTTGAACACTTCCAAGGATGGTGACTCCACCACTTTGCCAGCATGCCTGTTCCAGTGCTTAACCAAAGGAAAAGGATTGTTTGGCAAAGGGACTGTGAAAGACTGGATTCAGGAGCAGCTGATACTGGGCAGTTCCCAAATCCTGACTCCACCATTCAGCTTGGCAGCAAAGCCCTGTTTCATGACTGAAAAACACCTGGTGCCTGGCCATTGACTGCAATTTGGGGCTGAAAGGGCAGCACTGTCATCCCCAGCCTGGTGAGCCAGGATTTCCATACAAAATCAATGTGATGCTTAGGTCTGATTGCCAGTATTCAAATTGGAGAGCTGTTCTCACCAGAGAGGCAGGAGGAGGAAATCCAGAGCTGAAGTGTCTCTGCAAAATACAAACCTCAAGACTCCTCCAGGAAACCTAAAAATAGCAGCTCCTCCAGCTGCCTGGACCAGCACAGGGAGGACCCACCATGCCAGCATGAGTGTGCTGCACCATGTGGAGCATTCATGAAGCAGGGCAGGGATCGGCCCCTTTAATTATGCAGCTAATTGAGATGAAGCCCTCACTGCCCAAAGCCTGTGAATCATGGCAGGGAGGAGCACTGTCATGTCCCACCATGCTTCAGGTAGGGAGAGGTCACAGGGGTGCAGGGCACCAGGACTGGCACAGAGCAGGACAGTGCACTCCTGCCCCATCCCTGGAAGTGTCCGAAGCCAGGTTAGATGAGGCTTGGACCAACCTGGTGTAACGGAAGGTGTCCCTGCCCATGGCAGGGAGTGAAATGAGATTACCTTTAAGGCCTCTTCCAACTCAAACCATTCCATCATTCCAGGATTCTATGAAACCTGCTCCTCAAGGCCAGCTCAGGACATACTAATTCAAAGACTTAATTTCAAAACTTGGAAGAAAGCTCCCATCAGCAGACTGGTCAGTGTGCAGAGACACACATCTCCACATAAACCACCCACTGTGAGCTGATGGCATCCCCTGAGTCTGGCTGAAGATCCCATTCCTAACACTGATGTCCCACAGCTCTCTGAGCCCGGCTGTCCCCATCACCTTCCATTCTGGAGCAGGTCCCTCAAGCCCAGCACAGGTTCCTCCTGCAGTAAGGACTCCTCATTCCCTGAAGCTGCCCCCTCACAGCACAGCTCAGCATATTTCACCAGCAACTGGGCTTCCTCCACACTTGTCACAAACCACGCCCAAGGAATGGTATTGGCAAACACTGGGCATTTCTGATAATTAGTAAAATCACATTTTCCCAAGAAGCTGGTAATTAGAATTAGCCCCTGCATGAGTAATGTCTGGCCTGAAGAAGTCAGTTTGTTGTCAGCAGATGTTGTTTTTGATCAGCCCTGACTGTTTTCTATCATTGATCATGCTGGCCATGAGGTGATTTGGGACAAAGCACAAGGACTAATCATCTGCTGCTCCAGGTAAATATGATACCAGAGAGTCTTTTCTGGAAGCAGGAAACAGGAATTTGAGCCTGTCCTGCAATCCTTCAGGCTTTCGAAGCCCCTTATAAAACACTGAACAAAACACTCATGGAAAAGGATTTTTGTTTTGTACAGGCCGAACCCCATCACCAGGGATCCCAGTATGTCCAGGGCCACGGGAATGGATCCATTAGACTATGGAATAGATAAGATGGCCCCTGGCTCTCCTTCCCGTCTCTAGTTGAGATCATGTGTTAGGAGGATAAAGGGAGTGTGGGAACAATGGAGATACAGGTCTCCTGGCCCACACATGGGACATGGCCACACCAGTGGTGACCAATTTAACAAAGGGCTCCAGGCATATCTGAGTCCTCCATGACTGTGAGACTTCCACAAAACCCTGGGATTAGTGACGACACTGCTGCCTTGGGGGAAGCACCAGCTCCTCTCCTACCCTTGAGACACAGCCAGGTCTTCTGCACCAATCTCAACCAAACCCCAGACTGATGTCCAAGACCGCCACAGGCAAATCCAAGCTGACAGGGGTGACCTGCCTCCTGTCTCAAGATGCTGCCATCCTCTCTGACTTCCTCAATCCCCTGGGGTCCAGTCTTGGAATTCTGGGCTTGTCTGAGTGCTCCAGCACAACCCTGACCATCAGTGAGTTGACAGTCACCTTGTTCTTACACCCCAGACTGACTGACTCTTCCAATAGTGGAAACTGGAGGTCACATCCTGCAGGACATCCCACAGTAGCACCTCTTCACTCACCCAGACCTGAACAGAACCTTTGGCCATGCTGGGGGTTTGTCCAGCATCCAACCCCCGCCAGTGGTGTGGCACAGGACTTACTCAGAGCCCACCAGCTGCTCGTGGTCCCTTTCCCTCAATTACATTCTGGGAACGGGGCACAAGGGGGCAAATTCACAAAGGGCAAATTAAAGCACCTGGAGGGTGCAGCAGAGCGGAAAGGTGATGCCCATCCCTGGGAGTATTCCCAGCCTGGGACAGGAGTGCTCCAGGCAGAGCCCCGCAGCTCCATCACAGGCCAACACTCACTCTTTAGTTTGGAGCGCACTTTGTTCGCCGTCTTCTTTATATCAGACATCAGCTCTTCCAGCTCCTCCTTCGTTTCTGGGGAGAGAGGAAAGAGCAAACATGGATGTGCTGCAGAGACCAGTAAAATCTGCTGCCCTGCAGAGTGTAGAGACCAGAGCTATGAGCACTTCAACCCCCTAACTGGAAGAATTTCCAACCACTGACTGAAAACACTCCCATCCCCAGACTGGGGGCACTTCCAACTCCAGACTAGGAGCACTCCCACCTCCACACTGGAAGCACTCCCATTTCCAGACTGGAAGGGCTTCCATCCGTAGACTGGGAGCACTCCCACATCCAGACTGGGAACACTTCCACCCCCAGACTGGGAGCACTCTTGCCTCCAGACTGGGATAGCTCCCACGTCCAGACTGGGAGCACTCTTGCCCCTAGACTGGGAGCATACCCATATCTAGACTGGGAGAACTCCCACCTTCAGACTGGGAGCACTCTCACATCCAGACTGGGAGCACTCCCACCTCATGCTCCATGCTGGACTCTCCTTCCACTCCTGAGACCTCCAGCTGCTTCCAGGTCTGGGGCCCCAAGACAAGTATTAAACTGAACAAGAGTGAGGTCAGGTTGGACACAGGGAAGAAATGTCAGACCATGAGGTTGGTGAGGCCCTGCCACAGGGTGCTCAGAGAAGCCGTGGCTGCCCCATCCCAGAAAGTGTCTGACGCCAGGCTGGACGGGGCTTGGAGCAACCTGGGATAGTGGAAGGTGCCCCTGCCCATGGCAGGGAGGTGGAACGAGATGACCTTTCAAAGTCCCTTCAAACCCAAACCATCCTGTGAATCTGTGATCACATACAGGTTCCTCTCCCAGAAACCAGCGTGCCCTGAAAGAAACCAGGATTTGCACACGTGCCTCTCACCAATCTGTGCTTCAGGAACTACCAGGCCCCCTGTACACAGCAGCAGGGCTAGAGCAGGGGCACAGCCCCATGCCCAGAATGCTGGGACCCAACTGTGGTCTGCCAGTGCAGCTCTCCCTGCTGCCACCCCAACACTCCCTCTTGATTTTGATGAGATCAAGACTTAATTAAATAAAACTTTGTTTAATAGAGCTGAGGCATATTGACTGACTCATGTCAATGGCTCTGATGCCCGTTGCCAGTCACAGGCATAATTAGAAAATCCTGATAATGGAAATGTGTTGAGGGAAGGTCCTATCGTACTGGCGGCTGTATGCATTCCCATCCCCGAGCTACAAGCTTCAGCACTACTAGGAAAAGGAGAGAAGGAACACATATGTGAAGTCCTTCGCCCCAGGGTATTTGCTGGAGAACAGGCACAAATGCAGTGACAGGAATAGGATATTTTCAGTTTGAGTTATCATTTAAGTTACTAATTTTTTTCTCCATTCTTAAAAAACTTGTAATAGTAAGAAATAAAGAAATAATAAGAAATTTAATACTAAGAAATTTCTTGAAAGAATTTACAATAATAGGAAAATAATAATATAAACTGTTAAAATAAGAAATTAATAACTGTAATAATAAGAAATTACTAATTATTTCTTAACAAAGAAATAAACCAGCCTGGGCTGAGTAATTCCCTGCAGCCATCCAGGCTGGGCAAGCAGACAATGACCAGGAGTACTGGAGACAACAAGCTGCCACAGACACGGGGATGGTCTGGGAGTTGGGATTATCCACCTGGAAAGAGGAAAGCCAAAGGGGTTCCTACTGCTGTCTGAGACTACCCTGCAGGAGAGTGGAGAGAAGGTGGGGCCAGGTGTCCTGCTGGTCCTTGGAGGTGATATTCAGCTTCCCACTGATGCTTGGAGATGCACAGGAAGAGGACAAGCAGTGCTGGACCAAGCAAAATGCAAATTAGATATTAAGAAGAAAAACAGTCATGATGGCGGTCAAATACTGGATGCAGAGAGGCTGTGGGATGTTTGCCCTTATGGATATTCAGTACAAGGCTGGGTGAAAGGCTGAGCATTGGACCTGCTGGAGGGGACCAGCCAGGGGCCTCCAAGGTCCCTTCCCAGCCATATTCACCTTCAATTCTATTGAACAATTTCACATAACTCACTGCCATGTACTTTCCCTTCTCCCTGTCAATCCAGGCTGAGGGATCTCCCCCTCTAATCTGCTCTTGTGAAATCTCACCTGCAGACCTGCTTTCAGCTCTGGAGTCCCCAGCCTAGGAAAGATGTGGACCTACTGGAGCAAGTGCAGAGGAGGCCACAGAAATGACCTGAGGGCTGGAGCCCCTCTGCTCTGGAGCCAGGATGGGAGAGATGGAGGTGTTCAGCCTGGAGAAGAGAAGGCTCTGGGGAGACCTTAGAGCCCCTTCCAGGGCATAAAGGGGCTCCAGGAGAGCTGGAGAGGGACTTTGATCGAGGGATGGAGGGACAGAACAAGGGAGAATGGCTTCCGCACTGCCAGAGGGCAGGGTTAGTTGGGATATTGGGAAGGGATTCTTCCCTGTGACGGTGGTGAGGACCTGGCACAGGGTGCCCACAGAAGCTGTGGTTGCCCCATCCCTGGAAGTGTCCAAGGCTGGACAGGGCTTGGAACAACCTTATCTAGTGGAAGGTGTCCCTGTCCATGGCAGGGTGATTAGATGATGAGATGAGATGAGATGAGATGAGATGAGATGAGATGAGATGAGATGAGATGAGATGAGATGAGATGAGATGAGATGAGATGAGATGAGATGAGATGAGATGAGATGAGATGAGATGAGATGAGATGAGATGAGATGAGATGAGATGAGATGAGATGAGATGAGATGAGATGAGATGAGATGAGATGAGATGAGATGAGATGAGATGAGATGAGATGAGATGAGATGAGATGAGATGAGATGAGATGAGATGAGATGAGATGAGATGAGATGAGATGAGATGAGATGAGATGAGATGAGATGAGATGAGATGAGATGAGATGAGATGAGATGAGATGAGATGAGATGAGATGAGATGAGATGAGATGAGATGAGATGAGATGAGATGAGATGAGATGAGATGAGATGAGATGAGATGAGATGAGATGAGATGAGATGAGATGAGATGAGATGAGATGAGATGAGATGAGATGAGATGAGATGAGATGAGATGAGATGAGATGAGATGAGATGAGATGAGATATGATGAGATGAGATGAGATGAGATGAGATGAGATGAGATGAGATGAGATGAGATGAGATGAGATGAGATGAGATGAGATGATGAGATGAGATGGTATTTAAGGTCCCTTAAGATTCTGTGATGCACTGCCGTGAAGCTGCCACTGAGGACAAGTGCTGAGTATGGTCCTGTGCTGGCCACTCAGGGAGCGGACAAGACCACATGGATGGAAGGAGACAGAGAATGGGGCTGGGTGCCTTCCCTCAAAATATTTCCAACTGAGCAGCATGGAGAACACTCATTCTGGCTTGATTTGAGTCACAGGCCATGTGAGGATTACTTGGCGGCCTGGGAGGCACAGGCTGCCCAGACAATTATTTTCACATCCACGGTGTCCATTTAAGTGACTCACTCAGATCTGTTTAACCATTCACAGCAAGTGACATACAGCCATGGGAAGCTGAAGTACCACAACACTGCCGTGCCACAGCCGGCATCATTTCATGCCAGAGTGGCACTGAGGGGGCAGACAGGATGTTTCAGAGGATGAGTCAAGCTTCCCACACCCCACAGCCCACGCAGGATGTCTGCTCCATTCCCACTGGCACTGAGCACAGTGGGAGCAGAGATGTCCCCATGGCCACATGTCCCCACTGGGATGGAGGAGGAGTCTTTGGTCCAAGGTCGAGTCTTATACCCCTGAGAAGACCCAGGGCCTGCTGTGACCTGCCTAGGAGGGAGCCCAGGCAGTGCAGGGAGCAGGCAGGGGTGCAGGCAGGGGTGGGATGTCTTTCTCCTCCCTCTGCCAACAGCTAATGAGATCCTCCTCTGACAGAGAGCAGACAGCCAGCCCAGGCTGGTAACACTGCAAGCAGGCAGGAGATGGCAGGCAGGCAGGAACAGGTAGGCAAAAGCAGGTAGGAGCAGCCAGGAGCAGGCAGGCAGGAGCAAGCAGGAGCAAGCAGGAATAGTCAGGCAAGCAGGAACAGGTAGACAGCAGCAGACAGGAGCAGGCAGGCAGAAGCAAGCAGGCCAGGAAGGAGCAGACAGGATCAAACAGGAGCAGGCAGGATCAAGAACAAACAGGCAGGAGTAGGCAGAAGCAGAAGGGAGGAACAGGCATGAAGGCAGGAGCAGGCAGGAGCAGGCAGGCAGGATCAAGAAGGAGCAGGCAGGAAGGCAGGAGTGGGCAGAAGAGCAGGCAGGTGCTGGCAGGCACAGCCCTCCACCCTTCACAGGTAGGTAAGTGCAGGTACTGCCACTGTAGCTCTCTGGATATCATGGTGACAGTGACTTTGTGCACAAGGTGCTCAGCCCTTGAGCTGCCTCGCTCACTCTTTGCTGGGACTAAGAAACTTCACCTTGGCAACCTGCAAGTTTTTAGTGACAACAACCAACCAACATCATAGAGAAAAGCACAATTCCAAGCTAATTCCCAGCTGAGTTACCTGGCAAAGCTGGAAGGATCTTTTTGGCAAAGACTTAGCTCTTTCAATAAAAAATTAAAGAAGATCCTGAGAACAGTTCCTTGAAGGAAATTCTAAAAAAATAAACCTTTCTTGTTTATCTTGGCACTTTCATTTACGGAATGTTGGGTATTTTTTATAGGTGAATGCAAACAGGAAGTACAGACCTGACAGCCCCACCATGAGCTGGTCTCTGGAAGAAAATCGTAACAAATCCTTCCTAGGAACTCTATGGAGTCGGCAGAAACATCTTCCATAGTGTTTCATGGCCTTTAAGCAATACAAATGAAGTCTGTTTTAAAAGCCACTAGGCAGGAGATTGTCTAGAAAGGTCCTGCACCTGGGTCAGGGCAATCCCCAGTACCAGCGCAGACTGGGGGATGGAGGGATGGATGGATGGATGGATGGAGAGCAGCTCTGTGGAGAAGGACTTTCCAGCTGAAGTCCCATTTGCCAAAAGAGATTTGGGATATCAGTGACCTCTGTGCAGTCCTTCAGTTCCCAAAGGCTGATGTTTATTATTGGAAACAGAACATGGACTCTGACATTGCAACTTATTTATTCAAGACATAGAAAACAAGAAGAAAAACATCAGATGCTGACTCAACCCTTTCCTAATTTTCCAGAATTTTTTTCAACTCTGACCAACACAACCATTTGCAGCAGGTATGACAGAATGGGAAGCAGGCAGAGTGGGACAGGAGAGAACTGCTCAACCCCTGCTCCAAGCAGAGCCAGGCCTGTCCCTTCCATGGAGGTGTGACACAAGGACCTCCAGCTTCCTGCCAAGCTGTAGAAACAGGACATGGCAAGGCCATCCATCTGCCTTTGCCAGGAGCAGGGCACGGGAGATGACCAGTACTGTCAGGAAGGACCAGCAGCCCCAGGATTTTTAACTTCCTGCATGCCAGGAACAAATCCTGTTCAAGGTGCAGCAAGGAGAGACACTGCCAGGGTTCAAGGCCAGTGCAAAATGTCCAGGCTTTTACACAGGAGCAGAACAGAGATGATGCAAAGAAGGGTCTGAAAAGCTTGCGGGATCCCCTGGGATGAAAGGTACACCCTGAAACACCTCATCCGTCCACCTGGCTGTGTACTGGGGTGATCCAGAACAGAATAAATTGTAGCTTTTGACTTTTTACATCATCAAAAAGGAAGCAGGTGACATCACAGAACCCTAGAATCACAGAGCAGTTTGGGTTGGAAGGGACCTTAAAGATCATTCCAACCCCCTGCCATAGGCAGGGACACCTTCAGCTAGACCAGGTTGCTCCAAATCCTGTCCAGCCTGGCCTTGGACACTTCCAGGGATGGGGCATTTAACTGAGCTCCTATAACATATTCACAGGTAATTAAAAGCTCGTACCATCAGTGGAATTGCATTTATATAACAGCATTTGATACCAGTGGTGATGGATCCTGTTTCCCAAATTCTGCACTCTCAGTATGATCTCCACAGGCTGCCAGGCCAGTCCAATCACTGAAAAGGACAGAGTCTGAGGCCACTGGCCGGACACTGGGGGGTTCCCACCAATAACTGGGCTTGTAACACCTGAATGGCCATGGGCAACCTCGCATCTCAAGCCCAGCACAGCCCTTCCACAGCCTGTCACTGAGCTAGCTCAGGATGAACACCTTCAGGATGTTCTCATTCTGTGGTCATCTTCCTCCAACTGCTCCTGATGCTCCAAACTAGCCTCAGAGCTGGAAAACTCCCACAGGAGGCCAATCTCAGGATGAAAGGAGAGCTGCACTATGTGTTAACCACAGAGTCACAGAATCATTAAGGCTGGGAAAGACATTCAAGATCAGCAAGTCCAACGTTTGACCAAATACTACCATGTCCACTAAACCACAGCACTACACACCCAGTTGTTCAATGAACACCCCCAGGGATGGTGACTCCACCACAGTCCTGTGACAAGACTTAACCACTCTATCAGTGAAGAATTTTTTCCTAATATCCAACCTAAACCTCTCCTGGCACAATTTCAGGCTGTTTCCTCTTTTCTTGTCCCTTGTTCCCTGGGAGCTGAGCGTGATCCCCACCTGCCTCCACCCTCCTGTCAGGGAGTTGTAGAGAGTGAGAAGGTCCCCCCTGAGCTTCCTTTTCTCCAGACAGAGCTCCCCCGGCTCCCTCAGCTTCTCCTGGTGCTCCAGACCCTTCCCCAGCTCCCTTCCCTCCTTCCCTGGACACACTCCAGCCCCTTGATGTCTTTCTCAGAGTGAGCAGCCCAGAACTCGAAACAGGATTTCAGGTGTGGCCTCACCAGTGCCCAGCACAGATGGATGGTCCCTGCTCTGGTACCACTATTGCTGGTAACAATGGCTTCTTCTGCAGCCACTTGCTGGGTGTTTATAACCCAACAGCACAAATGAGGGGATCACAGTGCTCACACCAAATGACCTTGGTTTGGTGACAACCCCATGCAAGGGTGGCAGAGCAGAGCCGGTGCAGTGCCTTGCTCCAGTTTCTCTGTTTTCAGAGAAAGTTGTATTTCATTTTTTTTCCAATTAACACTAAAACACCACTTTTTAAAAAGTGAGGGATAAAGGAGACTCATGTAAATGACATAATTAATGCCTGTACATTGACATGAGCTTGAACCCAACTACTATAACAACACAGCTCCCAAAATCAGCTGCCTGTCCTGCCTGAAGAGAGTTCATGGAACCTCCTGCCTCACACTCAGCAGCAAATCCAGACCCACAACTCATCTCCAGCATCCTTAGCCCAACACATCCCACACAGCTTTTCCAGCTTACAGCTCCAGTGGAGTGGCTGTTGGGAAAGCAGGAGGTCACTGAGCTGGCAGGAAACAGCAAGGATCAACAACTCAAAGCAATGGGAGTTTAGGAGATCTTTTAATTAAAAGTAAGCAACAGATCTGATGGAAGCCCTGATGGAAGCATGGGATCTGGTGAGTGCTGCGGGGGCGAGGGCAGGTGGCTGCACCCCTAGGACTCATCCCACCTTCACGAGGGGCACCCAACTAAGACAGCAAAATTTATGCAAGCAAACAGCTGTGGATGGCTGCTCCCACCTGCTGCAAATGTGCCCATCTGTCAGGGCTTCTCAGCCCTGCACCACCATCCTCAAAGTTGCTCTCCTGGAGCAATTAGCCAGCTGATGAACAAACACTCCTTCCCTTTCTATGGCCTTCTTCTGTCTTCCCTGTGGCTCTCCTCCAAGCCCTTCCATTCATCCTGTTAGCTCAAGGGCAGCACAAGAGAAATCAGTCCCCTTCACTGCCTGCTCCCGTTCTACTTGGAGCCACACACAAACCCCTGTCAGCTCCAGGATGGACACAGGGCACTTAAGATGCAATGCTAGAGCTCACAGGGACCAAAGCTGCCCCAGCCCTCCCACAGACACTGAGGGCACAGGTACCAACTAAAGCTCCTCAGCTCTGTTTTTACAACACTGACTCCACTAATTGTCTTACCTTCTTTAGTTCTCATGATTGAATTCCACTTCACATACTCCATTATTTTACTCAGAAGCAAGGTCGGTTTAATCAGTCAATAATTACCCAGCTCGTTTCCTCTCTCTTTAAAATCGATGCTCTTCTACCTCCCAAGCTCCCAGTGCCCACCAGGTATGCCAGAAATTATTGGAAATCAACACTAATGGCAAAGGCACCATCTTACTCAGCTCCTGGAAAACTTCCCGATCAATACCTTCAGGTATCCTGAATCCAGCAGTGTCTGTTTTTGGTATCAACTGTATAGCAACAAACTGATTTACTGCTGGAATGTTGGAATTTAATCAGCATAAGATATACCATGTGTTTCCCAAAAAAAGAGAAGCGTTTCCCATACGTTTGTGTCTTTTCTGCAATATTCTCCCATTTTCCTTTATTAATGCACCAAAATGGTTGAGAGGTTCTGCTCTTCTTTAAGCACCTCAAGAAAACATCAGTTTGTCCTTCAGGCCACTGCTGGGTGGGTTTTCTGGCTCCCTGTGATTCCCAGCTCCAGTTTCTGTGACACTGGGAGAGGACGGGAAAATAATCTCCTCTTCACCACATATGGGAGAACAGAGACAAATGTACATCCATGGCAAGTGAAACTCCAAGAGTAGGAAGTACAGAGAAGTGGTAAGAAACACTAAGGCATATAGGGAGGATAAAGTGCTTTAAATTTATTCTGTGAGCACTTGATATCAAGGAGCAAGATAAGACCATCCAGATGATTGAGTGTCCCTGGTACTAAGACCTGCCCCAAGGGGTCCTTCTCCCAGGCTGTGACAAAGATATTTCACACTTCATCCAAACAAATCTTTATTCCAGGTCTGAGGAACATAAACTAGGCTGAATTTGGGATCACAGACAGCAATTGCAATTCTCTAGGGTTTTAACTGGTCTCGTAACAGAGATGTCTGGAGCAATTCAGTAATTCCTTTTTGTCCCAAGCTTTAATCACAGGATCATGGACTCACAGGGTGGTTTGGGCTGGAAGGGACCTTCAAAGACCATCCAGTACAACCCCCTGCTGTGCGCAGGGACACCTTTCACTAGAC
>VZRS01008830.1:0-128330 GCA_013398055.1 Ifrita kowaldi
ACAATCCCAATTCTTTTAGCCTTCCCCTTTAGGAGAGGTGCTCCATCCCTCTAATCATCTTGGTGGCCATCCTTTGGACTCACTCCAGCAGGTCAGCTGAACATATTTGGATTTCTGGGCTGTCAGTGCACTCTGCCACCTCATATTCAGTAAAAAAGAAGCCTCAGCTGCTTTGGTTGCAGGTGAATCATAAGAAGTGGTACTAGTGGAAGAATCTGGGTGACAGTGGGTAGAAAAACATATGGACTCTAATGTGCACTGAGTATTCATTCTGCAACGGCACATTTGCATTTACTGTTTTCCAAAAGTTCCAAAACATTCAAAAGAATAAAACCCTAGAAAAACCTTACAAGGAGAGCAATTTATTGCATAAGTATTTCTGAGCTTACTATTTAGATAATGGTTCATCAGTCAGACACTGCATCTGGAGAATAGTTTCTACCCATTTGTGGGATTCCAAGAAACTTGCTGTTGTTTGTGGTTTATAGCAACAATGAAAAACAATACTTAGTGCCATAAAAATAGATAAAAGATACAAAACATGAAAGCATCTGAAGAAAATACTAAGAAAACACAGGAAAATCTAGGCTTCCTTTACCTGAAATACTTTAAAATATTCAGGAAGTACAGAAGCAAACTTCCTGATAGCATAATCTTTGGCATCTTCATTGTGATCTAGTGCTCTGTGGATACTTCTCCAGAGTATTACAGTGATCTCCAACAAACTTGCCATGCTGGCCACATCATTTACTGACAGCACATTATCCAACACCTGAAATACAAACACTTAGATGATATTACCCCTTATATTTTGAAATAGAAAATTAAGTTAAAATAAGGCTTAAAAAAACACTGAAAATCCTTCTAGTCACTTTACAAAGGCATTGTGGCTGCTGTAGACCATGAACTTCACAATTCAGTCCTGCTCTCTCTCTAACTTCACATATCTTGCAATGGTAATTTTAAAAACAATTTAACTGCAAAACCAAACTAATTTATAATCAGTACTGGAAATAGGCAACTATTAATTTAAAATATGCTTTGTATTCCTTCTATCTTATTCTAGCTACTTGACCAAATTTCTGCTATCGCAGGACATGAAAACCCAATAATGGCAGTTCCCCCCCTTCCAATACCACAGATGCCCAAGGGCTTTCCTTTAGACTTCTGTTATATCATTCACTGCCTATGTCTCAAGCACCACTGGAAAGAAGTTACCAGAATTTAGCATAAAGTGGACTTTCTTACACTTTTGTTCTCCTTTTCGCTTCCATCTTCATCATCATCATCATCATCATTCCCACTATCATGAAGACTCTCCTTCATTGCTTTCTGGATGCAGGCATTCAAGCAGCGCCGAATAGTGAGCATCAATTTAGCTACATTTAAATAGAAGAGGAATAAATTAGACATTTACTATTTCCTAAGAATGTTGCTAATAAATGCTTCTAATTATCATGCTGGAAAGCCAGTATGAAAAAGTAGGCAACAGAACCAGAAAGAGCTAGGAAAAAAAGGAGAAAAATTCCTTGTAAAGGAAATGGAAAAAATGTGAACATGTTTTATATCCTCAAGTCTGAAGAAGAAATGGCAACATTATCATCAGGTTCTGTAATTTTATTGTTAAAACAGTATACTAAAAAAACCCCAAAAAATAACCACCAGCTTATCAAATCAGAATCAGAGGAAGCTCCCACAACTCCTACGTTTCATCTGGCATAACTGTTAACTTAATGACCCACGTTCAAAAACACATTCCCTCCTATGTCAATTCCCATCCCTATGTCAATTCCCATTCCCTCCTATGTCAATTTCCATTCTTTGGGAAAGATGTCATAGCCCAACCATTGCACTCCTGAATGTGGAGCTCAGCTCTAGAAAAGGTGAAAGGGTTATGCCCACTCTTGTGGAAGTACAACGGGGTGATTTCATAACCGATTTCATAACTACCTTATCAAGGTGATCAGTTGGGAGGCAACAGTTTGGGCATTTCAATCAAGTCACTCCATGCTGACTACTTGGGTTTTATCAGAACTCCTCTGAAAAAAAATTTTCCTGATTTTACTTGGTTCAATAGCACTTTTCCAAAAAGCAGTGACATTCTGGGCAGTACATGCCCTCTTCAATGAAACTTTCTGAAGGAGGACTTTTTAGATTTTCTCTGAGCAACTCGAAAATACTGATCCACAAATCCCACATAAAGAGATTATCAGACATAAACATTTTTTCAGTTTCTGTAGAATCTTTCACAAAGATCTCAAATCACTTAAGGCACATGGGTATTTTGCTACCCTGTTTCTACGTGAGAAATAAGTATCAACTGAGATAAAGTATGTGTGGGAAGAAAGGGGAACAGAGGGACCAGGGACCACCACTGGCAGGAGTGTACAGTACAGCATCTAAGAGCAGAAATGAAAAGCTTTGATCTCCTCCTTGTTGACGAAACAGATGACTTTGCCAGCAATGCTTATTGCTGGTGTCAAGAATTTCAAAAACTACGAACTAATATTATACCAAGCCCAAAAACTCTAGCAACAATGTACCATGGTGTGACATCAGTAATTCCACAAACTCACAAGGTTTTGCACTTTACCTATATTGGTGGGGGCAGTAAATTCATAAGCATATTGATAGAACTTTCTGGCTGCTGCTGGATTCATCTGGATCAGAGTGACACAGCGCTCACACCACACATCCTCGGGCTGGTTGATGGGGAAGAAGGAGTTCATCAGGAGGTTCACGATGCGCCGCGACACGGGCCGAGAATCGGCTTCAAGGCGAGACAGAAGATGCTCCATGGGACAGATATTCCAGAACTTTTTAAAGTGAGAAAAAGATATTAAAAGGACTTCTAAAAAAATAGAGGAAAAGACCATCACCTTCATTAAGTGATTTCCGTGTCAATGGTCTAAACAAGTATAAGGAGCATTTACCAGGAAAATATGAGCATTTTTTATTTTTACTGAACACTGACATGTACTGGAGGTCACATTCTGCTGCAACAATGTTATTTTGCTGTTCTGATGCTTCTGGTGTTCTAAATCCCATATCTCTGACTCACTGGCAAAATCGTGGTTCAAGCAATTCCAGTTCAATACATCTGCAAGACTAATGCAATTCCATAGATACAGGGAAGAACTGTTTACTCTACAAGGATACCACCATAAAATACAATTATTTTTCATTATGTGCCATGTTTCATATTCTCCTTACAGGACAAAGTAGGACCAAACTACTTTCAAGTACTGTACACACCTTAAAAACCTGTATAGATCAACACCCTTTCCAAAACCATCCCAAACCCTGCATTACTAAATAATGAATGCATCCCATTCTCAGCAGAGCTCTCAATTATTTGTAACACAGAAGCCAAAGGCTATGAAATTCAGAAAGACTACACAGATGTTATGCCAGCAGTAACTACATTTGTAATTTCTCTGAGAAGATTCTGAATTAATTGTGCTGGACAATTTCAAAATAAAACAAAAAACCAAAAAGGAAGTATTTTTCAATGCCAAGAAACCTATTTTACTCGAGTAGAAATATTTGCAGCAGTTCATTACCCTGCGAATTCAAACTACGGATGTCCCTATTAGAACTGTCATAAAAAGTAAGTTTGAAGTGATCCCAGGACTTAGCAGAGACACATATTGCAGTTTTTAAATCAATAGGAAGTTACTGAAAAACATCTAACACTTACTAGGATTTTTTTTTTCTTTATGTAAACCTGATCCTTCCTTCCCAAAACTCCCTGACATTGAGAATTATCTTTTTTCTCTGTCTTTAAGGGCAGCGAATTCAGAATAATTCACAAACCAAGGCACTCCTTGTATGGCTTCCCCGCTAGACCCTTCACCTTCTTCACAGCCTTCCTTTGGATGCTTTCTAATAGCTTTATGTCTTTATTGGGCTTAGCAAAAGACAAAAACATGGCTAAATTAAAATATAAAATTGAAATTAAGAAACTATTAACAGTAGAGAGTGGAATAAGAGCTCAAAGGTGCTATAATATAATGCTTGTGGCTGGAGAGTATCACTCTAAGTAAGACTCCACAGCAGAGCACAAAATGCATTCAAAATCACTATAAAAAGACACCAAAATCCCAAGGGATGTGCCCACAAAATACAGACATTATAAAAACAGGAGAATCAAAGCAAAAATGCTGCTGGGGAAAGGTGTTAAGCATTTAGAAGAGTCCTGCCCTGAGCTAGGCAGCCGGGGGAAGAGTGGTTGTACCACTGCTCTGCCCCACCCATCCACAGAGAGAACAAGGGCCCACAGAGGACTCAGGATACCACAAATACTAAGAGTATTACTACAGCAAAACAGGTATTTCTTTCCTTTTAGGAACACTGCAGCAGTCTCAAAATGTACTTCTATTTTTCTTTTAAATAAACGCCTTGTTTTTGTCTCCTTGCTACTTATCAAGCATCACTTGTCCTACCTTAGCAGCCTTGGTAGCCTTCACTTTCAGCAGCATATCCACAAAAGCCACTCGCACTTTCTCGGAATTGTCGTGAAGACTGTGTTTGGTTGCAGGCAGGAGATGTTCCAGGAGTGGGTGACTTAGTTTGTTGTCCAAAATTATTGGTAGGCACTAAAAAAACAAAACCAAATCCAGAAGGAGTGGAGCTGAAAAACAGTTAGCTAAAAATTGTTGAAGAGGACCATGACATTTCTCAGGTTAAATAAAGCAGGGACAGACAATGTGAATGCTTATTTTTCTTGTAAAACTTTGGTAAAAATTGCTTTGATTATTTCAAATTTACAGTGAATTGTGCTCAGTGAACTCACTTCAGCTGAATCAGATCTACACTGCGACCATGGTCTTGGCCCCTACCTGAGGGCACACTGTACAATACTAGCTCTCTAAAATACGCTGATTTCAAATTAAAAACACATCTATTTTTTACCAATTTGTTTTTAAATCAGCACTTTCTGCTTATCCAGTATAGCTCCCCCATGAAGCAGTAGTGGAGCAAGCGAGGATCAACAGGATGACAGCTTCAATTTAAGGCTGAACTGACACAGACACAGAATCTTTAAGTGAAAATGCTGCTTAGGGAGTTCATTTTTCTGTCCAAGCTATCGGTTATTTCTCACATGCCAGAAAGATGCAGATCAACTAATTCTAACATACTGAGCAATGCATGGGACGAGGCATCACCAGACAAACTGTGGAATTACATCCATCCAAACCTCAGACACATAAAGTGGGGTACAAAATCCTAATTGTGCATGTCTTGGGATGCATTAAAGGCAGTGACATAGGAACATCCTGGAACTTGCCTACATATATTTTCAAGTCTAACCATCACTTCTAAGAGCTAAAAAAACTAAATTATCGGGTCCAAACACTGTGTGTACAACTGGAAATTCAAAATGGTTGAGAGTCAGAAAGCCAATCAGTTACTATTTTAAAAGGCATTTGTGTATTTCAAACATGGCTTTTATGAAATGTGCAAAACCTCCATGTATTAGGAATTCTATTGCCTAAGACATTTGGTAGAACAAGTCATCTCCTTGATTTAAAGTAGCTTATACTAGAAACCTGTACATCAAATAAAATCTAAAAATGACTAGCATTATTTTAAATTTAGAAAAACATTTACTTTAAAAACACAGCATCGAACATCAGCAGATGTTATATCACATGCCAGCTCTCCAGTTATCTTTTTTAAAAGATCAGCAAGAATTGTCGGAGGAATCATCTCCCAGTATTTGGATATTATCTGAGTAACTCCAAGTATCCCTGTAGAGCGGACAACTGGATGAGGATCTTCTAAGAGACTCTAAAACAAACAGAACAATACTGTGAGCATATGGATTATTGTGGCTTTACTGCTGTTTGACATGAGCCTATCATAAACAAAAGCATCCCATTACCTTTTAATAATTATGAAAATTGTCATACAATAAAAGAACTGTAATATTAATAGTCCCTCAAGGCATTTTACAATAAAGAAACCAAGGAAATTTAAATCAGAAGCAAAATTAAGATAACTCTTGACCAACTTTTTTAATTGGGCTTTTGAATTTTTTTTTTTAATAAATCAAGTCTTGCATTTGTGACTTAATTAACAATATTTAGACTTCTACTTATATGAGTCTACACTGATCACTGTTCCTATGGAATGACATAAAAACTCTGAAATTCATTCAATTATCTGATGTTTACTCAGGAATCCCCGAACATTTTCTTAAAGAAAACACTATGCCCATTCTCACCCATCTAGACTGGTAAGGAGATTTGTAGGTTATCTCCATTATACTTAATTTCAGAAGCATTTAGTAACAGTGCTGAACTTTCATTGACTGCTCCCATAGTAACTGTGAAGCTCTCCCCCCCAGTTCGAGGTTAAATAAGGATCAAGATCCATTACTCATGTGTTTAATCTTTCAAAGGCATCTCTCATTCACAGATTAATGAATTACAAACCAAAATATTTTCTTTTCAGAGTTTAAAGTGGTATATAGCATCTGCAGAAAACATACTATAGAAATTTAAAATATTAGTTTATTTATGTATTTTCTGCACCACAGACCTCTATTTCCCTACAAATACTATCCAGAAGTTCCATAAATTTTAATTGCATCAACATTTAATCTTATTTTTTGAGTTAGCTTTGATAGAAGTTTCATTTTTAACATTTTAGTTTCATTAAAACTTACAAAAAGTTCTTCAAACTGTTTCTGAATTTCATTGTCCATCTCTTCAACTTTAAAACTGGGATCACGAACAGGAAAAGCATCAACGAACAAAAATGCTGCATTTGCTCGAACTTCTGAGTTTCGGGCCTGTTACAATGGAGGAAAAAATATTTTTTCCATAAGGACAGACTGTTAATATCCAAAGGTGTATCCTGTCAAACACTGTTCTCCAAACATTTTAACAAGTTCATGTTTTTAATTAAGTAGGTGGAAAAGATGAATTTATAAATGGATAGAAGAACCAAAAGTCACATACGAGTTTTAATGTTTTACCTTATATTTCTGCCCGTTCAGTAAAACCTGAGTTATTGTTACAATCAGCTTTCAAAGCATATCAGCTTCAATGACCCTGAGGAGTCACAGTCAGAGTCCTCCTGCTTTCTGTAATGCTGAATAAATTAAAGGCAGTTGGGATTTCTCTTGGTGGCCTTAAAGCTCCTCTTCAGGACAGAAGAATCTTGAATTCAATCAGACTGAATTAATTAACTTGCTTGTCAAGAGACAGGTGATTTAATTGAAAAGCTCAAGCCTATTGCTTCAAGAAAATAGTATTTAGTAACTAAGTACCAGAAAGCCTGGAGAGTAACTTATCCAGCAAAAACACATTCATTTCTGCACCTCCGCACATAAGTAATAGCACCACGTTCTGAGCTCCAGGTGGCTCATCAAAAATCCATGGGAAGCCTCACAACCCTCAGAGATTTTACCATATTCAACAGTTTTCAGTGTACTCCATTAAGTATTTTACTGGTTGTAGAACCCCAAATGCAACAAAAAAAAAAAAAAAAAGGGAATATTTAGACATTCATTCAGCGAAAGATAATTGACCCAGTGAACTCTTGAAGGACAGAAAAAGAGAGCAGGCAATAAAACGATGAAGAAATTCAAGGCATCACAAGAAGAAAGCTGAAATCTAACCACCAAACTGCATTTATCACAGCAGTGCAGTGATTAAGAGCATCTGCTGACTTCTCCTGGAAAGAAGAGAAGGAAGAATTTTGTCCAGATTTCGGGTCCAATGAAAAGAAAAATTCTCTCAATACAAGTAGCAAAGTAGGCCTAATTTTAACAGCAAGATGAGACAGGTCGGGGAACTTCCTGACTATTCTAATAACCTCATTTTCTTCTTCCCTTGTCATAAAGCACATTGAAATCAAAGGCAGGGAAAAGAAACACGGCAATAACCATGTACTATTTAGACTTAAATAAACTAATGGCAAATAAAACCAGAACAACATGAAAGAAATGAGCAACAATTACTTCATTTACAATCTGGTTTGGGTTTCTCTTCTTGACCAATCCTGATATGGTGAAGTAGAATCAAAACATTCCATATTCTTCAAGTCAACAAAATTAATAGGAATTCTAAACTGAATACTACAGAAGCAAATAAAGCACATACATACAGTCTTTAGTTAGGGATTTGTGTTTTCCTTTGCTTATCATGGATAATGCAAACAGTTCAAAGGTGAAAAGATCATAATTCTTAATTCTATCCTATAAAGTTGAGAAAATCCTTCAACTTTGAGCTTGTTTATATTTAAGAATTAACACGTAACAAGATAATATGTGAATTCAGGGTGAAATAGCTCTTCTGCACTAACATTCCATGTGAAAATTAATTCAAATGTGGTTTTGTGCAATAACCTAGACCTTGTCTACCATAGCCATTCCAGAAAGTTAATTTCCATAGCTTTTTAAGTACATTACACTGAATTCCATTAAACTCACTTTTAATTCTGAACTGAGTACCCACAGTTCAAATTCCTGCGTTTAATTAATTGGAATTTATCCCAAATGTATTTGCATATTCAGGCTCGTACAACGTCTTCACAGAGGTAGAACCTAAGACTTTAAATTCATGGCCTGTTTTAATCCACACCGATTTTTCCATGCCAGAGCCTGCAGTTATTTAAATTACTAATATTTCATTACCATTACGCTTGTACTATTCTGAGGAACTTTCAGAACCTTTTTAAACGATATTTTAATCTTTCCTTCAGTTAATTTTCATGGCTTTCTTTTAAATTTTATCTGGTCTTACAGGTTCTGAAATTCACTTCAAATTATTTAAAACACTGCTTCCCCAGGACATGTTAGTTTAAATGTGTGGGACGTTAAAAAAAAAATTAAAAAGACAACCAAACACACCACTTTAAAGGAGTCACTTCCTTCAACAGCTTGAATTCCTGGAGGAGTGGTTCTTGACTTTTTCAGCTTGGTAAGAAATAGCTTAATCACTACTTACCTCACACTAAATATCCATATTTTTATGCCCATGTATCTTCTTATACTAACAGCCAATCACTGCACATCTGTTTTATGTCTACATGACACTTGCTTTTCATAATAAGAACATGAAAAAAGATGAAGAAGTTACATATGGGCTTGTATTATAAAAACTTAAAGTTGCATAAAGCCATATAAAATACGTGTTGGTAAAAGCCCCAAAAGAAGTTGTGCAATCTAAGTATTTGCAAAACAAGTAATTTAAGAAGAAAGCGAGAACTGTGCATTACAAATGTGCATTCTCAGTTTAAAGACTGCAGAGATGAAATCAAGTGGTTTCAGCATGAACAGTTCTGGAATTCAGTGTATTCTTACAACTGAAGTATTTTTGCTTTCTGCAAGAAGGAGTAAACAGGCCTTGTATGTCCTTTCTGTTTCATAACCAGTTCTAGAACAGGATTTGTTCTTCACTATATTAAATTTGGGATATGGCTAAAATAGGAGCATCAAACTGGTTATCTAAAATTAAAGTGACATTTCAAGCTTTGGAGTAGAATCCATAACAATACGGACAGTTATAAGCTTCCCTTCTTAGTTCAGTATCTTAAACTGCTGGTGATTCTGAGTCACAGCAGCAGTTCAAAATGCCAAATAATTCATGCAGTACTATATGATTTGTTCTAGCAATGGAACCATTAGTGATGTGAAAATTATGAATAGCAGTTGTTAAAAACTTCAACCACTTCTGGAATCAGGAATTCTCCCACTGTCTTGCTGCAGATCAATCATTAACTATTTTTTCCCCACAAGATACACCTTCTGCTAAATTTCTCCAAATAAATGTATGCAGATTTAATAAGGTTTGACAGAATCTTCCTCTAAAGCACCCTAGTCTTACATTTGAGTCCTGGGCCTTGGAAAGTGACTACGACCCTCCACTAACAGACAGCAACTCCCTTAAGAATGGAATACTGTATTTTGTTAACATATCTTTTATGTTATGTTAACATAACATATCTTTTATGTTTATGTTAACATATCTTCTTTTTAGAGACAGAAATGTAGAAATTAAAGGAAGCCATGCTTTGTAGCTATTACTCTCTTGCACTAGGACATACGTGTTTCATCCAGAAGGTCCCTTGTTTATATTAATTCTAAAGGGATGGGATCCAACCCTTACATAAGGCCAAACAAGATACTGGGCTAGCAATGACTCTGTTCATCTTCCCACCTCTACCACAGGGTTCTTTTGAAACCAAACAGCTCTCAGCTCCTTCCTGTAGCTCACAAAATCCATTTTAAACAACTTTTTAAGTTAATAGTAAATACTTTCAACTTTGAGAATTTCAAATAACTTTCTCATGGCTAGAGAAGATGCTGTATGACCAACCAATAAATGAAATTAAAAATGTTTACCAGATTTAATTTGGCTGTAAGTGTACACTCTTACAAACAGGGATTTCATCATCTCAGACAAAATAAAAGCTGTTACCAAAGAAGGAAGCTTAGCTCATCTTAATCACAGAGTGTAACTGAGCAGACAAACTGCAGGAGGTTGCTGTTAGTCTGTGCATTCAATCCACAGGAGGACTTACACACACAGAAAAGCAGTAAGAAATTTCATTCTGAATTCACCCATACCGTGAATGTCTTTACATACAATCAAACTAGAATAAAATTTTTTCTAAATTAAAACTCTAATAAATTCATTGAGCCGTATTCTAAGGCTGGTAATTAATCAAAAGGTGAGACTAAAATATCCTCTGAACATTTCTGGCTTTGATCAATAAAACACTGATAATTCCCTAAAGATCTTGGAAAACAGAATACAAGATTACACAGAATTTTCAAATTGAGACGGTAAGACTATCAAGTGCAATCCTGGAAAGCATTCTAGCTACCTGTAAACAAAACTGAATTTTACAAGTAAATTATATTAAAAAATTAGAATATTATTGTGCATGCTATGCCTAATTACAACTTGAAAAGTTACTCAGCTACATCTGTGATGTCAAACACTCATTTTGGTTTTTGTAGCTATTTCATTTTAAAAGCAAATAATAAAAACAGAAGACGTGGAAGGAACCCAAAATTTAATAGTTGGAGGAAGACAGCCCTATTTTCTGAAATGGATAATTACCTTCAGTGCTCTCCAGAGGATGGGTTGATACAATCTATAGAGCATTTCTTCAACTCCTTGACGAACTTTACTTTGTTTATGAAAATAACTCAGCATCTAAGAAAAAACAAACCAGGCCCAAAACATTCAAGAAATGGTAAGGGGTTGTCTCATTTCATAAATATGTAACATCAAGTTTTCACACTATGGAAATAATAAAACTAAACATATTAATTGACCCTATATTTTACTGAAAAGTCTCAAAAATAGTAAAATTAAATTGATCTAATAAACATAATATAATTTTATAGAGTCAATAAGTTTGTATAAAGATCTACAACTAAGAAAAAACCATGGCTAGAGAATTTCACAGCAACAACTCATTTTTCATTACTGTAAAAAACTTTCTAAAGTAACTGGCAGAAATAGTTTGAAACCATGAAATTATGAACTACAGATAAATAAGCCTTTTCTCTGTTAAGAACAAACGAACTTATTTCGTAAGTAGAATTATCCAAATAAAAATGTACAAACTTAATACATTTTTAATGCACTGATGAAAAGCAAGTATCAGGAGTCCTTGGGACTCAAAACTGTGCTTAATTAGCTAAAAATCTTGTTATTTTTGTATCTGAATTATGCAGAAAAGAAAGTGGAAGACCAGAGCAGAATATGAGAAAGGACATCATGTAACTTGATATGAAGAATTCCTCCACTTGAAACACTGGTCAGTTTGAGCTGTGTTCTAAGGTTGGTAATTAATCAGAAAGTGAGACAAGATCATCCTCTGAACATTTCTGGCCTTGATCAATACAGCACTGATAATTCCCTGAAGATCTTGGAAAACAGAATACAAGATTACACAAAATTTGAAAAGAAGCTGACCCTCTAGTGGTCAGTTCAAATTTATTCCAAGACCTACTCCACTTGCAGCTCACAGACATATTTATTCACTGTCCTCTTTCAAGATCATAAGCATCTGAGACTGAAAACATGAAATGCTCTGTCAAAAGCCAGGAGTCACAGAACAAGGGAGTCCTACAGCTATGAGAAAACAAAACAGAACAAATCCCCTAAAAAACCAATGCCAAAAAACCCAAACCAAAATAAACAAAAAAACCCAATATAACATTGTACACTGGTTATGTCGAGCTATATATTACACACCTTTTACACTCTAGAGTCTGTGTATTTGGGAGAAAGCACGGGAGGGCAAGAGGCATGGATCAAATACAAATGTCTTAAAAAGCTCTGTGCACTTCTCATTCTGCTTCAAATGTTCTGCCCATGAATAAAAGTCAGGGATGGACAACTAGAACCAAGGCTTGTCCCTATAAACATATATAAACCCCCTATATATAATAAAATTTTAAAAAGCCAAGTTTCATTTCCAACTCATCTACTAAGTTTGCCTAAAGAAGGTTGTGACTTTTCATCCCTATCATAATCTATGGAAAGGTCAATTCTGTAGATAGAGAAAGCATAGACAACAGCAAAAACTATTCCTGGCACTCTGGAAAATCCCCTTCTATTTCTACTTTTGAGCAGCAAAGACAAATCTGGTGCAAAACTATAAGCAGGTTTCTCCTATTGTTTCTCACAATATGCTATTTTTTAAGTATTTGTGGTGGGTTGGCCCTAGTCACAGCCATTCACACACTCCCTGCTCAGTGGGGAAGAAAGAGAATTAGAAGACAAAAGGAAGTTCAGGGGTCAAGACAAAGATAGTTTAATAAATGAAGCAAAGACAACCAAAAAAATCCCCAAACAAGTGATGCAAATGCAATCACTCACTACCTGCCACAAGTAGACCAATATTCAGCCAGTGTCCAAGCAATGGCTACCTCCCAAGAACCCACTTTCCCTCAGTTTGCAGAGGGAATGATGGTTGTATGGCATGCAATATCCTTCTGGTCAATTTGGGTCAGCTGTCTCAGCTGTGACCTCCCAATTTCTTGCTCATGCCCAGCCCACTCCCTAGGGAAAACGTGGGGAGGAGAAAGCCTTGAGACCACACAGGCACTGCTCAGAAGCAACCAGAACATTGGTGTGCCACCAGCACACCCCAAACACAGCCTCATACAGGCTGCCATGAAGGAAAGCTTTTCCATTCCAGCCACATCTGGTATAGTATTTTAGTATTAAATGGAAATCTTCCACTTTATAGCAACTGATCTCATTTTGATGCTACTAGTTCATGTCATGCTTTCCAGGAACTTACCTCTCTAACTTTAGAATGAACAGAAGAACTTCTGGGAAGATGAATTCCATGATGCATGAAATCCTGAATGCAGTTATATTCAAGTACCTGCAGTAAAAACACACACATGCTCCTGTTAACACAATAAAACAACAGTAAGTACTGTAGCTGTGCAGCAACTATATTTTTCCCTAAAACAAGCAACTGAAAATAGTATCTGGTATTATTTCTTCCTTGGCTTCTGCTTGGACCAAATTTTTCTATGCTGGGGGCCTCAGTCTGCCTCAACTGATTTTCAGAATTTCAGAATATACAATTAATCCAATAGCCAGAAGTTAAATGCAGGGTAAATAAGAATATTTGGTATCTGAAATTCTGCTCTAGCATTGTTGTGATGCTGCAATTATGCCTTTAATCACTTCCATGGAAATCCACAAAAACTATATAAATACTTGAGCTATCAACTACACAAACTTGCACATACTGAATAAAAGCTTCAATAATTCAGCTAACTGGTGTGTTTATGAAAAACACTGTGTATATGCGTAGTTGTGTGAACCAAAATTTCAGCAGCAGAATTAAAGGTGTTTAACTGCAGCCAAGCTGATCTCAGTGGGAAAACATTCAAAGCATGACATATTGTTACTCCTTGACAATGCTGAAGAGGCCCTTTCCTTAGGGAAATAATTCTTTAAGGCTTGTTTAAGGCACCTCTCTGAGGTGGAAAGTCATGAGTCTTTCCCGCCTTGAAACTCAAAACTATCCAAATGAAATTTCAAGCATAGTGTTACCTCTATGAATTCTCCTGACACCTTCTTCCAGGCCCTGAAGTAAACTTCTGAAATGTATTCCATCAAGGATCTGTATTTACATATAGGAAACACTGTCATGAAAGTATACTAACCATATCTATGTACAGCTCATAAAGGTGAAACATGATGGTTTTTATGCATACCAATACTGCTCTTAATTCTGTGTATCATCATGATTTTGAGAAGAAGAAATTCTCTTTTTCAAGTCCACACCCATAACTACCAACTTAAACTCCTAATATATGAACCCAAGCACTATTACATGGTACTTGAAATATATCTTATGGTGGGAAAGTCGAAACATTCACAGAGATACTTTATCATTTATGTCATGATGAATCCCTTAAATTCTTTATAGAGATGTACAGGTATACATTATTCTACCTGAAAGCGTTAGAAAGCCTCTGATTTTAATGCAAAGAATCACTTCTGCAATATCTGCAATCAATATCTGCAATATTTCGCTGAATAATCAAAGAAAAAAAATCTCCATGTTTTTCATCCATCAGCCAAGTTCTCAGGCTATGATTGATCCTGCAAGTCCCTTCTTATTAGAATGTCTGTATATAGAATCTTATCAAATTAATTTAGAGG
This sequence comes from Ifrita kowaldi, assembly GCA_013398055.1. Classification (NCBI taxonomy): domain Eukaryota; kingdom Metazoa; phylum Chordata; class Aves; order Passeriformes; family Cinclosomatidae; genus Ifrita; species Ifrita kowaldi. Next base: position 14,667 of record VZRS01008830.1, read on the forward strand.
TTGCTCATAGGAAATAATAGAAACACCCTAGAAAAGAAATGGACCCACAACCCTCACACAAGCACTGCAAATTTCTATCAAAGTCATTTGCTTTAGCTAATGGCAAATAAACATTTACTACTCCTATAATTGTACGCCCCGGCACATCAGAGCAACTATTAAATGAAGTTGCTGAAACAATTTAGCAGTTATGTTCAGAAGATTTGAGGGTTCCTGGATCCTGATATATTATTTCAATACACTAGGTATTTTTAGAGAGTGAGATAAACAAGATTTTAGACAAGCTCTTCCTAATTAACTAGGATGCATACCTTGGAAAGAACTGTAATTGGTTTTTAACAGTTCCATGTATCATTTTAATGAAGTTGACATTCCAGCTGAACAAAAAACTCAGGAATCTTCTTCCCTGTGGGGAGGGGAAAAGAGGAAAAAACAAAGGGAAGTCAAGCCTCAGAAGAATATCCAATTTAAGAGGTACCTGAAAAATCAGTAAGTACAAAGGAAACTACATCTTTAATTTTAAAATGCATAGGTGAAACAGAAAAAAATGTTTAAGATTCTTAATTATTCACCAGAATTCAAGCATTGCTTTTATTCATACTGTAGAAAAAACACAGAACAAATGTACATGTGGGATCACATATCTGCCTCCATTCTTTCAATGTCCATTCTGTTTTGGTGTGACTTCAAGCAGCATTCCAGAATGGTAACAGACTGTGCACCTCAGCACCCTCATCAAAGCCGGATCACTGAGCTCTGCCAAGTGCAATATCGTTCCAAGACAACGCTGGAATGACAGTGAGGGTATAAATAAAACACCACGGCAACTCTACCAGCACTGGACACAGGAACACTTTTAACAAAGCCACAGAGAACAGCTGGGCCACTGAGGAAATTAAACGTTCTGATCAGCAAGGACAATTCCTTTCCTCTTGCCACATGAAAGGTAATATTGCAAACCTCCTGGAGCTGCTTTCATTCATGAAAGCAGAAACATTATTTTTCCCAAATTAGTTTTCTTCTATCTTAGCAGGTCAGGAACAATGATGACAAATCTGATGAGCAATAGAATTTTGCAATAAAAGGCAGTGGAAGGCTGTGGATGAAGAAAATAAGCCAATCCTCTTCCAGAATCAGCAAGATCTGCTCAAGGAATTGGAGCCTTATGCAGGATCTGTACAGGCAGCCTCACTCTAACTTCGTTTACAGATGAAGTAGTGGCATCCAGCTTCTAAGACTTAAAAATGTTTGATCATACAAAAGAGTGAGTCAGCCAGTTGTAAGAGTCCTTTGTATCTGCCAGCTTTCTAGCCAAAAATAAATTAGGAAAATTAATAAAGGAAGTGCCACAGTAAAGAACACTCTGGCAGAAGTGCAAAAGGGTCACTGAACAATTAGCAGAGGTTTAGAGGCAATTCCACTGAAAGTTGGACCACAAGTTGTGTTCACACCTAAGACAAAACAGAGAAAATAGAACACCAGTCACACTTGGAGTTGGAATCTCACAGAGTAGGAGAGGGAGAAGAAAGCACATAGTTGGAAACTGCCCTGTAGTGCAATTGATAGCTGAAATGCCTTTGGGTGAAAAAGTAATTCAGAAGCTCATAAAAATCAAGAGCTAAAGGCTAAATACAGCGTCAAGATTCTCACCTACAATGGAATCCTTCCTGTTGTCAACGAGCGTTGCCTCTATCTCCAACTTTGGTGGCCTAATATAAATATCCAGGAGTCCCACTTGGCATGTCACACATCAACATTCCTGACAAAACAAAAGGTCAAGGGAATCTTGACCTACAGCTCCTTCCTCAACAAAGCAAGGATGAGGAAAAACTTGAACTCACCTAATCTTCTACAACCCCAGAAGCAAGATAGATGATAAAAAGCCAAAAAATAGATTTCAACCAATTCCTTTTAGTCTTAGGTTTCAAAAGATTGAGCCTGCTCCTGAAAATTATGATAAGTGCCTCTAACTTAATCTGCTGCTTGTGAGTAATGGATCTGAAATAATTACTGGTATCAACATTCTCATTATCATGAGAGGTAAACTGGTGATAGGTGAATAAGACTGTGAACTTGTCATCTTTGGGATTAATGCAGTATCAGAGTGTGGGGTGTCTGGTACTGCTGTGCTTGTGGACACAGAGCACGTGGCTTTGTTCTATACACCCACAGAAGGTTAGCAAGGAAAGAGAGTACAACACACCTACCACAGTTAACATGCTCTGCAGGCTCTACAGCTGTTGGACTGGAAACCCCATCTGAACAAGAATGTTTTCATAAATCACAGAGATATAAAGTCAGAGGATCACTCCACTAATGCAGCCTGATAATAAGCCTCTGAGAAATACCATTCTGTGTTGAACAGCACAGCCTGGGAAGGCAGAAACACTGAACTCCCTGATCTTGCAATGAGGTATAAATGTGCAATTCTCTATCAGTTAATCTGATTTAGAACTGATACACTGCAGTCCTGACCCTTCCCTTCCTTCAGCCTTGCATATGACAAACCACCGCAGACAGTTAATCTGTCTGAAAAATAACCTTACTAGGAAAAAACAGCCACCTCCTTCAATCAACCCATGGCATTACTGCTTGAACATTATACTGTGGAAAGGAAAAGAGGAATGCTAGCCCATGGCAACACAGGATCATTGCAACCTGGAGTTACAGCAGCTTAAGCTGCTATGGTGCTATGCTCTGGGATATGTACTCTAAAAAAACTAGGAATACTTTTCTTAGGAATTGTAGGACAAGTCTGCAGGCACTAAAGGGAGTATTAGGCCTGATATACAGAAGCTCAGTTTCGTATCAAAGCAATTCATATAACATAGTGATATTTGGTATTACTACGAGCAATTTTAGAAGCAATACAGGATTCAAGAAGAAGGTCCAGCAGAGATTCTGGGGGAGTGTTGGTTGGTTTCTTGTTGCTACAAGAAATCCACCATTAGTGAAATGAGCCAAGAAGAGAAATTAGAGAACACACATGAGGTGTGTTATCACTGCAACTGAACTCCCATAGCATGCAACTCCCAAACAAAAGGATTTGCAACAGAAGTGCAATGGCTTCATAGCAACAAGAAAATGTGTCGAACACTTCGAATCTCCTGTCTGCAAAGCTAGGAACATCCAAGTTGGTTACTGTTCTGGATATGTACTGGAAGGTCATATATTGAAGCTGGATTTCTGCTCACAAACTGAGATATGTGAATTTGGATGTTTAAGTCCCTAAAATATTAATTGTCTGAAGAGTGATCCATGTGATCAGCTGTTTAGTTACTATTTTATGGAGCTGAATTGTTCTGTTAACTCTGCTGACCAGGGTTAATACAGCACACACCCTAAGCACAGCACAATTTTACATGCCCAGATGGTTTTCCAGAAGGCAGAGATCTATGACAGTGTTTTATGTGCCAGCCCCACATGGATGTCTGAGGCAACTTAGGTCATTTAATATAGCATGGGTCATTCACTTAAGCAATCAAATCATTCCCAGGACCTGTAGTGTTTATGCTCCTGCACAGATGTCTAAATTTATTTCAGCCACTTAATTTAACTGAACCCTGTCCTGGGATCTTTGCAGAATGGGTTATAGCTCTCCTTTTATTTTGAACTGTTATCCTCCAGGATGTAAAGTCACTTGTGTATTAGGCAGGCATGGCAAGGTTTTGGTAGTGGAGGCCTGCAGAGGTGGTTTCTGTGAGAAGCTGCCAGAAACCTTCCCCGTGTCCAATAGAGCCGATGCCAGAGGGCTCCAAGGCAGACCCACCACTGGCCAAGGCTGAGCCCTTAGGCAACATCTGGGAGCTGCTACTTTCAGTCAATCCTTCCAGCCAGAAAGTGAGGAATCCAGAATTAAGGATTTAAACCACTAATGATCAGATGACAGTGCAGACAGTGCAGTAAGGCCCTCTCCATATCTACCTAGAAAGAGACACGCCTATGAAAATGCAAACATGACAAAATGTCAAGAACCAGAAACCACCGGGAGAGCAAAGAGAAAAATCTTGGGCAGAGAAGTGAATGTGTGAAGTGTGGCCAAATCTGCACATTCTTGTGGAGCAAAGGGGATGAGTTTTAATATGTCAGGAAAAATATTCATTACCAAGTCTGATTGTCACTGCTTTTTTCCCCTCATATTTAAAAAAACAAAACCAAAAAAAAAAAACCCCAAAACCAAAACCAACCAAACAAAAACCCACACAACAAAACCACGACTTATATAGTGAAGGCTGTGTTTCACTCAAAGATTCAGGGTGCAAACTTCCTTTAGAAAAGCTGTGTAGGAATTAACATGTTAAACTAAAAGTGTCACATGACACGGAAGAAAAAAATAACTACAAGAATTTGCTTCTGAAACCTAGATAGCAGTTGTATTTTACATATATAATTATCAATTATTTACTGTGCCTATATGAAGAAAAAATATTAAAATGATACAGTGGATTCAAATATAACAGAAGAAAAAACCATAGAGAATCAAATATAGCTAATGCATTTTAAGTACTGGGACAAAGAACACACACAAGTACACACTTTTTCCAGAGGACAAAAAATTACCTAAAATGAAACACACCAAGGACACATAACTAATTGTAAACTCTGTCAATAAAGTCTTACCTGTATTTGTCTTTCCACCCACATCTTCTCTGTTTCCATTCCCAACTCTCATATTGCCTGAGTACATCCCAATTTTAGTCAAAACTAAAATAGCTTAAAATATGATACGTAAGTAACAAAAACCCCACCAACTTCGTGGCAGGTATCCAAACCCTGCTCTACCAAACATTTCACCCAAGTCCTTTGCTATCTCCATTTTTAAAATGCCATATCCTCATACTGCCATATTAATGCAGCAATCTCAGAGCTCATTTTATGACAGAAGTTCAAATATTCCATAGGAAATGGAATATATCTATTTCAAACATGCAGGGAGGAGTCAGAACTTCAGAGACAAAGTCAGGTGGCCTGGTCACCTAACCAGAAAAAAGGTTTGAACACCACTATCCTGGTGCACAGGCACAGTCTAAAAACAACAAAACAGCAACTGTTCACTAAGAGAAATATATGTAGTTAAATAAAATAATTCTCATTTTTCTGTAAAGTTGATTTCTTTTTATGCTACTTTTAAAACAGAATATGGCAATGCAATCTTCTCAATGGAGGCATTTAGAAGGAAAATTATTTTGCTACAGTCACGTGTCTTCAATAAAAGAAAAACTGCTATAAAAGAAGAAAATTACACCAGGGAATGATTTTAAGTATCAGGGGAAATGCAATGGAAGCAAAGCACTTGATTCTTATTGCCTCAGGATACAAGAACTGGACAGAAGATTTAGACCTACACTTTCACACTTCAGTCTGGAACAGAAGCAAGTTTTTCCAAATGAAACAGAGTATCAACCATTTATAGCTTGGAGTCAGAGCTGATGTGTCTCATGTTGCTACCTACTGTACAGTAAAAAAGGATGAACTGCAAAACTATTAAAAGCGACCAAAGCTCACTGGCACAAAACCACAGTAAGATAAAAGTTGGCTTACCTCTTCTTTGTTAATGTGTTTTACACTCATAAAACACTGAAGTAACAAGTCTTTGACTTCATTACTCTCCTCTGAATCATAATCAAAACAAAGTAATGTCTGATGTAGATTCCATACACGAACAATATCTGCACCCTGACAGGAAAGAGGAAGCCCACATTAGAGTGGAGTAGGCATGGCTTTAATGCAAAGAGGCATTGAAAGGATTTTAAACAATGAATTTGAAATGAATTGTTACAGACAGATTTTTAGATTGTGAAATTATGAACATTAATTTAATCACATTACTGGGAAAAAATATACATAACTGCAGAAATTCTGACTTCCAACAAATGAAGACATGCTCAAGTACAGAAAAAAAAGTTGCCATTTCATGCAAAATACATTAAAACCACACCATTCCACTTTTTAAACTTCAAACAATACATGCAGTTAACAGGGAAAAGCAGATGAAAGAAATAAGGATACATCTATTGAGTTAGTGCAAAAGATGTGTATCACAATACTACAAGTAACTCAGATATTTTGAAAAAAGAATTTCAGACAAATAGAAAAGAAAAATTATTTGTAGAAAGATAAAGAGCAAGAGAAGATGAAGCATCCCACAAAAGTTGTCTCTATGCATAGCTGAACACAGTACTTCCAATCTGAACTGACAAAAAGAGTTAATTGCTATAAAAACTTTGGCCATTGGACTGGACAAGAGTGAAAAGATGAAAAGGAATGCAAAAGAAAAAAAATCCAGTTCACTTGTGAAACTGATGCCAAAAATGTTTAAAATTTGTTCTAGAGAAGGCAGTGTTTTATTGGAGGGATTATCTTTCTGGAAACACTCAGCATAACTGGAAAGTCAGTATAGCCTCAGCATACCGTAGCAGCTTTATTCAGGCTTTTTCTCAGCAGAATGACAAACAGAGGCTTCCCCAGCTGCTCCTTCCTTTCCAGTCCCTTCTCCCACCATATTTCACAAACACGTTGGATAGCGTCCTGTAGGATTTTTTCAGATGCAGGCAATGCAGGAAGAATACCTACAAGAGTAATTAAATAATAATTTACTGCAATGAACCAAGTCATTCCTGTAAAACAGGAGTCTGTTAGCACACTAACGATACCTCACAGTGTCAGCTAGCTCCTGCCACTTTTACACACCTTCATGGCTTATGCTCACTGCAGTACTTAGCCAACTCTAAGGTTTTGCCCAAGTTTTTGGATCAGTAATAATGAAATATTGAGTTTCCCTTAAAAGTAATATAAGTCACAGAAAAATCAAAGCATATTCCATTGGGTGAACAGCTGGGAGAAAACAAAACTATTTACATTCCAACTTCTAAATTGTGCAGCTGACTTTTAAGTAAACGTTCCCTTAATTTTGTCTCATAGATATGAACTTAAACCAGTACCAACTTTTCTCCTGTGAATTCTGTTTCATAGGCCAGCTGGATTTCAGTCAGACCAAAGAAACAGTCTCTGCAAAATGCTGCGTTCTGTACAGAGAAGTACTCACTATTTAGTATAAAAACACATTCCACAAGAGCTTTGTAGTTTACATTTTCATCCACTGCAGGTATGGAAGCAGTAACAACAGCTGCCACTCCTTGGATCACTGCTACAGTTTGTTTCTGAAAGAAAACAATGTTGAGGAAACACTCCTGCAGTTTATTTTGGACTCAGAAAATAATTCCAACAAGAAATAAACCTTAGCAACAGAGAGCAAAGCTGAATTGTTATTATGCTTCCACTTTGAAGAAGGAGCATACTGGCACCCAAAACCTATCAAATAAGAGGCAAAAGCACAGATTTTTAAAGTACATCTTTTCAAAAAGTTTGGAAAGGGTTTTCAGCTCCAGCTAGTCGATAACTCTGTGACTGTACATGTGCATCCATTCCTGCACTAAAATCCTCATCTGCAACAAAGCACCCACTCAAAACCACATCCATTCAGATCTGAAAAGCCCCTAACCAGCAGGGTCTTGTGCAACTCAGAAATGTTTACATCTGGTGACTTTCACTCCAAGTGTGTGATTCTACAGGCCTCTGAATGGATGACTGATTTTTCTACAAGCCTCTAGGTTTCTCTAATTATCTCCCCATTGCATTTCTTTTCTTCCTCCAAAATTAAATAACCTTTTCCCCCAGTATTCTCAAGGCCACATAGACTACAGCACGGAAGGCAGTATATGAGGGTCTGAGTCAGAAAAATTCTATATATTCTACATTTGTGGAAGAGGCAGTCAAATCTAGATTTCATGATCTTCATTCAAAAAAATGACTTCGCAAATCAGGTAGTGAATTTCTTATACTGTATGCCAGATACTTAAACTTAACATCTGCAATATTAACATTCACTTACTGAAATAAGACATACAAGCAGCCTCTCCAACACTACTGAGAAAACTAACACACCTTTCATAACTAAAACTATCAGCAGATCTAGTCTTTTATGGTATAGACCAATCATAAGTTCAGATTAACCCAAGCATAAACTAAGTCCTTTAAAAATCGGCAGGAAGGTGATATTTGGAACTGATCTTATTTGATAACTCTTGCATGTTTTCAGATGTTATCAAAATATTCCATTTTATTTCCCAAAAATCATGAAACATTCATCACCTTTTCATTTTACAAGATACTTACCATTTCTGGAACTATCTCAACTTCCATGTCACCATCACATTTGTCATCTCCAGTCCTGTGCCATGTTTCCACAGGGTTCTCCATCAAGCTCTCTCGCAGTAGCTGTGTCAGTCTCTGCCATAGCACTTCTTTTTGCTTTCTTGGCAATTCTTGAAGCAGCTCATTCAAGTCAAAATGATCAAATGTATTTTTCTATAAATGGTCAGAAGATACCACATAATTCAAGATCAGTGAAGTGGCTTATATTTCATCATATCTTCTACAATTAATGGGGGTTTTTACATTAATTATTAACTTACATTCCTCTGCAGGTATAGAGATAAAATACGTTCTAGAAGTTATATTTTTTAAATAGCATAAGAAATTCCTGCTACTTAACTCTTTATGATGAAGCAAGACTGCTGCTTTTAAGACAAAAGTCTTTAGCCCTTGATAGCTATGAAGACAATTCCATACCCTTAGCTATGAAGCTCAAAACTGCACAGAATTTAAGTCCCTGATCATATCCTTGCTATCTTAAACATCAATTGATGATGGCTTTTGAAAGAAAATCCTTAGGCAAGGACTGGAAATGTAACAGTCAGTACAGCCATAGGGACAGCACTAATCTGGGATATGATCTGCACACATCAGAGCTCAGCACACTGCACTGTTTTAAAGCCCCCCATCAAACCCAGGTCCTGAGCATGTTAACCCCACATCTCCTGCTGAAGCCCTGCTAACAGGGAAGCCACCATCAGTCTCCAGTAGAGACTGCACCACAAGACTGATCTGAACTATTTGCTCAGAAGAACTTGGCTAGAAGAATTTACCTCAGAGACACAAGGAGTCTGTTAGCATCAAAGAAGGGTAGGCAGCCTGCTAGGAAAGGGAATATGCAGAGAGAAGATGACAAGGAAAACCAGGCAAAGCCAAGAGAAAGTACAGATAATTTCTGAGATGTAATTTGCAATACTGAAGTGAAGGTTGACTGGATCAAAAACACTTCAGAGGAAAGAGGGAGAATGTCCGTGACCTTGAAATAAATATATTTTTAGTTTGCAGATACACTGCAAGGCATCGAAAAGAGAAGGTCGAAGATAAAAACAGAAAAGAATGAAAGAAGCAGCAATAAGTATTAAAGAAGTTCCCAGAAGGGTATGGGAAGAAAGATCCTGTTACATATTTATAAGAGAATTTCTATTCTATTCTACAGCTGAAAACAAATACAATAAACCAAAGGCCTCACAGGGAGCTCTGCAGCCCCCTGCTTCAAACAAACCCAAAAGACAGGATATTAAGATTGTACTGTTTTGAACAGAAAGAATGAATTCATAATAAGACACGAGCTTTTGGATCTTTCTTTGGGATGATATGAGATAGAATTATTCCAAAACCTATAAGGGCAAAGGATGACAGTGAATGATAACCATATCTGTGATTCATATTTTTCTGTCTGAGAAATTATGTATTTTCTTGAATTGGAATGGGTTTTTGTGGAAAAAATTAACAGCACCTGTTGAAGATCTCAATGAACAGCACCACAATATAACATTTTTAAAAGATTATGAAGAAAAAAAAATGAAAAGCCCACGAGAAACCTTGAAGGAAAATTAGCAAACCCCTGGAATTTTAGAAGACACAGATGAACCTAAACATTCAGAGGAAGGAAAAGAAAAATTCAAGGGGGAAGTAAGGGAGGGGGTGGGGATGTGTGTAGAAAACAGACACTGAAAGAAACAGCAATGCTAGAACTTTCAAAGATATTTAAAAGGCAAATTCTAAGGCTAGAGCACCAAATACGCAGCAAATATAATATAAAAACTAAGGAAAGCAGTGAGGCTTTAATGACTATTTATTTGACCACAGCCTCCTCCAGAAAACCAGTCTAAAATTTTTCAAGGGAGATCCTAAAAGGAGGATCCTCATACTAAGACAAGACAAGGTCACACATCCTCCATCACTGAAGGTTTCAAAAGGAAATCAATAAAATAACTCAGGTCTCTTGGATAGTCAAAAATTCATCTGGATATTCATGTTCCCTTATGCTACAAAGGCATGAAGACAATTTTAATCAACATACTTATTGTAGCTGGTGACATAAAGTTTCCAGAGATATTGGTAACAGCTGAAAACTGTTGCATGAGAACTCCTGTGAAATGGTGATGAAAAATAAAAGGATGAAAAAAACTCAACCACTTGTAATCCAAAGAGCCCACAGCAGTTAAAATAAATTATTGAATGCAGATGACAGAATCAACAACACCAAGCCAACTGAAAAGCACTGCAAGTGAAAATTAAAGTGAATAATTTTTTGTTAAAGTGTTCAGATTTAGGTAAAAATGGGAAGAAGACTTTAAGCAGAGGCAATCTGGCAATAAAGTTGTTATCTATAACTACATACAGGCATACAAAGAAAGAAATAGCAAATTTCTTGGGGAAAGATTCAGTGATGTTTGGGAGACAAACTTTCGTAAGCTTATTATACAGAACACGATTATGGGTTTAATACAGTTGCTACATTAAATCAGTTCGTGCCTTTGTGCACCTAGAGGTCAACTGAGGTCTTCTTTATCCTGATCCAGGTAATATTAGGAAAATACCCATTAGAAAGCTTAAGAAACTAACTTGACAATACCATTTAGAGAGAGCAATCTACCCCTACTCTAAAGCATTCAGTGACAGAAATAACAATTCAAGGAAAATTAAATGTAGACCAAAGAACAAGTAGACAGGCCAAACTATCAAATGAATGAACAAACACTAGTGAAACACAACTCTGCTATGTTTGTACATCAACTCATTTTCATTATATACCAATAAACTTCCTTGAGTTGAAATTAAAAAATACAATACTTCAACAAGTTAGTATTTTTTTAGTACTACCACAGTACTAATAATTTATTTTTTTAAAAAAAGTAAGCTGTATGCAGAACAACCAAATGTCAAAAAATTAGCTGGTTTATAAATATTCATATTTCAGATTCCACAACATTTTCAGCCTATATTCCTTCAAATGCCATTTGAACTTATTTTCCACAGCAATTATTCCCACACATCTGCAAGTACCAGACAAGTAGTTTCTGTCCCTTTGTCACAAATTTCTGCATCCGTAAGAGTCTTATGACTCCATAAGTGATACATATAGACATTGGCTCACTTACAGGATTCTGAGTGTAATGCAGGAAGTCTTCAATTGACTCTTTAGATACAACTTGCAAAAATGCTTCGTGTTTCATTGCGGAATTGTTCTCCCTAATTTATAAAGAAACCATAACATTAGAGAAGGTACTGTATATCAAAACAAGATCATTTTGGTCTCAGTTGTAGCCATATATCAGCTACATACATAGCACTTGTATATATATATATGTTATATATTACACTAGTTATACATGTATTACACAGTTAAAGAAGTTTTCCCTTCCAACATATTTTACAGTTATCTGAACCAGCATTTAGATTCCCAGCATCACTAGGCTGCAGGGCTTGCTTTTATTTCTGGGGGGTTTTTTTTCAGAATAAATTTTTAATGGATACTTTGATTTTTTAAAAGCACAGTGCATTCTCCAGCACACACCCACTATTTAAGCTGGCCATCATTCCCGACAACAGTATTTATTTGTATAAGAAGTACTGAGGGATAGTAAAATGGTCTCTCCTTTTCTCTACTGTCAAGTGAAAACTATGGGAAATGGGCAAGGCCACCAAGGCCATTTGCTCATGTAAACATTCCTCCACCCTAGGTGTCTCCCGACGTGCTTTTCCAGCTGGGAGAGTGACTTACACAGCCCTTCGTGTGTGTGAAGCCACATCACGGAACGGGGCGGGGGCCGCTCNGGCCGCTCCCGGGCCCGTCCCGAGCCACCCGGGGGCTCCCGCCAGGCCCCGGCAGAGCAGGCAGCGGGAAGCCGGACGGGACGCTTACCTCGGGCTCCCTCAGAGCGGCCGAACCCTCATGGATCCGCGGGATGCTCTTACAACACCGCGGCGCCGCCTCAGCGGAGCGGAACCAAGCCGGCGGACTCGCGCGTAGAAGAGCCCGCGGCGCACGGCAGCACCGCCGGAGGAGACACCGGCCCCAGGAGCCGCTCGAAGGGGACACCCGTGGACGCCCCGGGACACCTGGGGACAGCCCGAGACACCCTCAGCCCCGCTCCCTGTCCCTCCCTCACCCGCCACTTTTCGAATCCTCCCGCGGCCGACGTTGAGCGCGCGCCGCGGAACTCCCGTCTCGTCTCGCGAGAGCTCGGCCACTGCCCCCGCCCTTTCCCGCGCGCGGCACCGCTGAGGGCGGGACGGGGTGGGGGGGGAAAGTGGGGCCCGGAACTCACCGGGGTACGGGAGGGTGTTCAAAACTCACAGAGTTACGGAGTCAGGGAGGCTGGAAAAAGGCCTCTGAGATCACCGAGTGCAGTCGATGACCGAACACCACCAGGTCAACTAGACTCTGGCACTGTGTGCCACTTCCAGTCTTTCCTAAACACCTTCAGGGAGGGTTTGCCTCCACGCCCTCCCTGGGCAGCCCATTCCAATCACCCTTTCTGTGAAGAAATTCGACCTGAACCGCTTCTGGCGCGTCCTGTTGTCCTGTTGCTGGCTACCTGGGAGAAGAGCCCGACTCCCACCTGGCCAAACCCTCCTTTCAGGGACCTGTAGAGAGCGATGGTCCCTCCTGAGTGGAGGCTTCATCCACTCAGCTCTCCAGGCTGAGCCCCCCCCGCGTCCTCAGCCGCTGCTTGTAGGATTTGTGCCCCAGCCCCTTCCCCAGCTCCATCGCTAAGCAGCGCCTGTGCCCGCAGCGCCCGGCCCGGCCCCGGCAGCGCCCCGCGGGCGGTGGGGCTGCGCTGCTCCCGGGAACTTCGGCCGCGCTGAAAGGCTGCTTCCTCCGCTGCTTTCACTAACACAGGCTGGCTGGAGACACGGCTGGTCCCGGGGGAACATCCCATCAGGTACCCAGAGGCACCTGCCAGGGTTCAAACCCACCGCCCCCTCACTGTTCTCTTTCTGTACCTACCTCAAAAGTGTCAGTGCTTCCAAACGGGGGGTAAGACATGCTCAGTTAAATTCATGTTCCTGCTTAAGAAACAGTATTCCTTCTTCCATGGATCTCTGGTAACGTGGACATTTACAAAAACATCACCCATTTGATTACACTAGTGGCTTTTTTCTCCAATAATGTTATTGTTGCTATTGCTGACCTCTGTGCCTTTACTCACAGTCGTGGTGAACAACATAAGTATTTTGCACTCTTCATCCAAAGCAATCAAGAGTTAAACAGCCTACGTGCCAGAATGTATAGGAGACTGTGAAAGCCAGATGATATTTAGACTTTGATAACTAAGGATTTTTTTTAACATATCAGGAAGTTATGTCTTCGGTTTCTTCTTTGCAGTGTTTGGAATTAGTTAGATCTTGAATTCTGTAATATTCCCCATTCCATTTTTTTGAGCTCTTCTGCAAATCAAAACCAGTCAAAGTGTCTTGTTAAGGGCTTAATTTGTATCTTTCCATTTGGCATTTTCAGTAGCATATTTCTCAGTAGTGTTGGCTGTTCAGAAGAGAGGTGCATGACTGAAATAATTTGCTTTCAGTCTGTAGAAGCAGTACAGCATGTGCTGCTTTACTGTGCAAACAAACAGAAAACCAACTGTAATGTCTATAAAAGTTCTCACACCTGGACTTTTCAGGATTGTAATTTTTAAAAAAATATGACATAATCCAGATTTTATTTAGTATTAAATGTAAAAATTCACTCCTTTTAAAAGTAGCACATCTTTTTTAAGATGTGTTTTAATTTTTAACATAGAGTCTTCCTTAATCATCATGCCTTTCACAGTTTTAGTTTATATTAAAAATTAAGGTTTTTCACATTCTCTGCCACATTTATTTGATATAAGAATCTGGCTTGTTTCAGATCCTCTGGACCTGACTTTATTTCCCAGTTAGGTATTCAGCTAAGCGCAAGGAGCCTGTGAAACAGTTTGCTTGGAATAAGTTGCATACCTGTAGAATTGTAAAAGCAAATAAAAAAGTGCAACACCTGACATTTATACATTGTGCTAGTGCCTGCCTATATTGAAAGATTTCTGCATATATTAAAAATCTTTGCCATTTTAGATCCAAACTGATGGATTTATTTATCATGACTTACATAGACTGAATATTTCATTAATACCTTGATTAGTCTTTTAATTAGATGCTACATTAGTCACCTGGTTACTGTTTATTTCGTCGGGCACACATCCATTTAGCAAACAAACTAAAACATATTTTAGCTTTTAATTTCTGTTGCATAGCAACCACAGAATTATTTTTTTCATAGTATTGAAACTAGAAGTTGACACAGATAACAACAGGCTGAATAACACCAAGTGATTCATTTTAAAGGACCACATAGAGAAACCAGAGAAGCAGAATAATGTTTTCTAGGTTTTTTCAAGAGCTGTACATGAACTGCAAGCCAGTAATAAACCTGCAACTCTATTTTCAGTTTCTCTAATATTCTCTCTTTCACGAGTACCAAATTACATGCCTGTCTTTGACATATCTGTTCATCTGTTCAAAAATAATCTATACCCTGTGATAATAATCTCGTATTTATTATCATTTTCCTGTCAAGTTAAGTTAAGGCAAAAATGAAAAATGGGCCTTTCGCACATGGTTGCTGAGCAACAGCAAATAAAAATTTGCTTTTGTGCTACTGCTTCATGAACCAGTCTTTATTCTTGTTGGTGGCCTGCATTAGAGATCTCAGTTACAAATGGCTCACACCAGAATATCGTTCTTTGGGCTAGAGCAAGCATTCCATTTTAACCTATAAGAGTCAATAATATAAATAAAAAATAAACAAGTAGTTCCCTGAATGTCAGACACTTTCTTAACAATATTTTCTTATATTTACAATGATATTTTCTAGATAATAATTTCTTATGAGATTATTGTACACATTATCTACTACCATGTTAGAGTTGTAACTCCTATTTCTTTTTCTTCGAAAACGTAATAAAATTTGTTATAGTTAATACAGTATGAACAAAATCTGCTCATCCTCTGAGGCAGGCTGTTAATAATTTACATGCATGCATTTCCCTTGATTTTTTTTTTTTTGATCTTCACATACTTTGATAAATAATCCGAACAGCATGGGAGAGAGATGAAGTTTCACACTATTCCACTTCTCCAGATCTCCCCTTGCCTGAAGGTAATCCTGCCAATCATGCCATCCTTTATTCAGAGGCAACTGTCATTTCTCAATGCTGGTGTGATTAGACCGTGAAAAGGCTTATTTCCCTTAAATTATTAATATTAACATGAATCAATTTTAGAGTTTAAGAGATTAAGTAGAAAAAAAAATCACTACAGAAGAAAAAAAATATCCTTGTTAACTCGCACAAAAATAAGGAAATAAAATGCGCAGAGGGAATGCAAAAGCTGCTCGGGAGAGCCACTCCCCGGAGTGGCTGCCGACGGTACCGAAGTCCTGAACTGCCGCCCCGCGGGAGCTCCCCGCTACTGCCGGGCTCTGCAGGGATCCACACCCAGCTCAATTTAAGCTGTGAAAACACTGCAACTTTATTTTCTTTACTTTGTTATGATGCTTTACGACTGCATACTTAGTTATTACATCATGAAGTCGATAACAGGGCTGGAGCACCTCTGCTATGGAGACAGCCTGAGAGAGCTGGGCGTGTTCAGCCTGGAGAACAGAAGGCTCTGGAGAAACTTTCAGAGCACCTTTCAGTGCCTAACGGGGCTACAAGTGAGGAGAGGGAATTTTTGTAAGAGCATGGAGAGACAGGACAAGGAGGAATGGCTTTAAACTGACAGAGGGCAGGTTTAGATTAAATGTTGGGAAGAAATTCTTTATTGCGAGGGTGGTGAGGCACTGGCACAGGTTGTCCAGAGAAGCTGTGGCTGCCCGATCCCTGGAAGTGTTCAAGGCCAGGTTGGCTGGGGCTTGGAGCAACCTGGTCTAGTGCAAGGCATCCCTGCCCATGGCAGGGGTATTGGAAATAGATGATGTTTAGGGTCTCTTCCAACCCAAACATTTCTATGGTCCTATAATTATTATTTGCTGTATTATTATGCTCTTACTGTTACCACTCGTTCCTTATAAGCAGTTACAAATCACTGTAATTTTTCTCTGCTCACTATTAGTACCATGAATATGGAAAGATTTCTGAAATGTTATAAGGTGCTCACAAAAAGAAATTACAGTAACAGTATTTGCATAGCTGAATCCATCCCACTGTAAAAAAAAGTGTGTAATTTTTCATTATAACTACAGCAAACATCTTCCAGTATAAAGTCATTGTCATCTTTCAGAATATTATGTATCATTGAGTAAATTTATAATACTAGTTTGTCAGTTAATTTGTTTCAGATATAAAACACTCCAATTACAAATACCATGTCTATATTACTTTAACCCTATTAAATTACATTCTGATAGAGATTTACTGCTCTTGTAAGTGTCCTGTCTCCTTGCAGCTCTCATTTTATTTTAGTCTTTAAGAGAAAAATTGCTTCTAAGGTACAAAACCGCTGTTATTATTAATTTTACAGGCACTCTTAGAGGTTTCATTGTGATAGACATGCATCATTTAGATATGACACCATCTCTGTTCCATCTGTCTAGTACAAAACATGAAAATACTGTATAAATATCAGAATGAACATGATTTGCTCATCCATATTAGTTTATACATATATAAACACACAACAAACTGCTTTATGTTGCTTGGACATTTTATCAGCTTTTACTTGTCTCTCACATCAGTGTTGGCTTTGTCAGCAAGGGTGTTCCCCATGTCCTTGATCCAGACCAGGAGTCTAACTAAAGCCCACTGGGGTTTTTTACAGGCTGCATATCCTGCTTCCTTCATGCAAAACTGACAGTCGTGTAGTACCAGCCTGCGGGTATATGTGGAGTCAGGCACCTGTCAGGGCTTACATATCCACTAAGTTTAGACATACTTGTCATTTATTCCTGTTCTGGGCATCAGTTTTATTATCACAAGACCTATGTTCTGGCAAACTTTCTGATCATGTCCTTAAACAAAGGAAAATTGATTCTTAAGTCATTTTTTCTAGGAGAATTTGATGTGTCCCCCCTTTACCCCTGTCTTTATTGTGCATATGGGTTTCATTGTGAGGTATCCCGAGTTTCTCGCCACATGCTTGAATCAACAGTAAATACTTAAAAGCATAGTGATGTTTCAAATGCGCTGATCAAGGCCCTTTTCCATGTCCTAAACTGTAATTTCACTTCTGGCTGCTTCTGATTAATTTCAGCTTTTTGCACTTAATCTCATTAAAGTTGTGTCAGCAGCTCAAGGGAATTCTAGAATCAGATCTAATTTGGTATCTAAGGCATGAAACACACCTAGGGTGAATTGCTGATAGAGGCATGCTAAATTTCTGGTGAACTGAGAACCTTAGTCTTCCAGAAGTTTCATGTTTCCTCATATCATGGACCATTTCTTTAATTTCCCTGTGCCTTGTGACTAAATACCTCTACAAAACCATTTTGGCAAATTGGATCCCCCATTATGAAACTCAATTCTTTTAGGCTGTCCGGTGCCTCAGAGGAAAGGGGGACAGCAGAGCACAGTGAGACCATACCTGTTGTTCACTGCTTTTAAGCCAGGGTGACTTTGAGGCTGCACTCCCAAACATGCCTCTCATCCAGACCAGTTCCTTATTGTGCAAGAAACGAAGTGCACGGGCAGCAAGAAAGGATTCTGAGAATAGGGTCTGCACTACCATCTAGTGGAATGCAACGGTACCTTCAGAAATAAGCACTGGGCACTACTGACTATACATGGAAAAACTTTAACATCTCATTGTGAGAGACAAGATAAGCAAAACGAAAATGTTTTTATTAAAAAAATTAGAAATAAAGTATTTTTTACAACTCAAATAACCTGAGCTTGAAAAAACGTATTAAATAAAAAAAATATGGCCTAGAACAAGGTTGCATAAAACTCTTTAGATTGATACCTCTTTTCAGAAGGTTCACCTTAGTATTTTAAACTTCTGATTCCAACTTATTTTACATGCAAATTAACGATTTACCAAATAAAAGAAAGAACCAGCATTGCTACCAATACCATTCATGAGTCATGAAGATCCATTTCCATTAACCCACTTTTACCCTTTATTTCATTGTCATCCCCTGGATAAATGGCAGGTCTAGAGACAATCCAAGTTCTTTATTTGGATGCTGCTGTCAATTCATCAAATGTATCCAGTGGGACTCTGAGCTGAAAGTTACAACAGAGCACCCATTCCATGGCTATCACAGTTACCTGAGCTCAGAGAATTTCATGAGCCATGCAAAACCAGATAAACTTTCCCACAAGTTGTAGGTGGAAAACATTGCAACACAGTCACTTCAGTTTAACTCAAGAGACAGGAACAACAATCATGCAAAATATGGCAGGGATTTCAGCCTATCAGTTGAAGTATTTCTCCCATGGGAAGTCTGTGTGAAATTGTCTTGCAAAATATTCTGTATTAAATTATTAATCATTGTGACATGCTTAGTAAGCTCCAGTTGTCAGGCTCTCCGAGTTTGTAGAATAACACACTAGCTTGCAAATTCAACTAGAATAAAAGAATAAAACAACTTATTTGAAATTTCATGCTGGAAACAACCTCTGTTAAATGTATGCACCATTTTTGGTTTTAGGGATCTTGTCCCAGTTAGCAAGTAGAATTACCAACCTTCATTCAGAAACCTACAGACAATTACCATTTTACTAGAATTATCTACATTACAACTCAAGTTCTATGCACAGATTAATGTATTTTTAATTCCTATCAAATCTTTTTATCCTGACTTGCAAAGCTTGCAGCTCCCAGCTGTGTGACTCCTTTTTTCTGCCCAGCTGGAGTTGCTACATGCCCGTCCCTGAGAGCTTGGGCTCAGGAAGCAAAATGCCCAGGAAAACCTACAGCACAGGCCAGGAGTGCACAGAGCTCCAGCACATTTCCTGAGCTTACCTTAATGTTTAAAAAAAATACACTTGAGAGCCACCGAATTGAGGTTGGAAGGGACCTCACCACGTCATCCTGGTGCAACATCCTGCAGAAAGGAGCTACTTTGCTTAGATAATTAATAAATAAAATTGATCATCAGTTAGATCCTTACCACACAGCTGATGAGTGAATTCACAGGACACAGCTGGGTGCAGGGATGTCACAGCTTTCTTATGTCTTGCACAGAGGCTGAGGTGCTTCGTGCTCAGCTCTGAGGGCTGGGTTACCAAGTCCTGGCAGGAATGGTCCACGTGTCCTCCAGGCCACAAATCCCCCCAGCCCTACCACTGCCTGGGTGTGAAAGGTTGGAATCTTGCCTAGCTTTGGGCTGTCCTTGAACATGTTTCTATATGGATCTTAAAGGGAAGAATGATCACTATTAGGCATTAATTCCCTTGCTATAAAGTTTACAGCTACTGAGGACTCAAAGATTAACATTAAAGACAGGTTGGCTTCACTTTGGTGGTGCCAGAGGAAACAGATGCAGGAGCCTGCTCAAATTGGATTCCACTGTAGGTGACTGGCAAGCAATATTCTCTCAGACAGTGAGACCAGAGAGTATCACCTCTATCACATGAATACAGATTAGAGAACTTTCCTCCCAGAGCTGCCATCTACTCTGGCTGCTAAATTTACTGCGTAACACTGAATGAAATACAAGTGGATTTTTGCATTTCTCATAAAACATATTTCAGAAGGTGCCTGAGAATTTTGTTGAGAGCCTGACTGCCTTACAAATCAGTAGGAAAGCATACAACAGTTGGACACTTTACAATACACAAAACCACCATTTGGGATTAAATACCCTGACTGCTTTAGCAACCAGCTACAAGCACAAATGGATCTGGCACCATCTGCAGTTTTGGTTCTTTCTACCAAAGGTATCATTCAGCTTTCAGAGTTTGGAGGAGAATATAAACAACTGAATTGATTAAAAGAGGTACTTCATAGGAAACAAATTCTGTATTCAGATCTTAGCTGAGAAAATACTGAAAATAGCAACATTGGTAACTTTATTGGAAAACACTGCTCCTAGATGGAAACTGGATGAACTAAAAGCCCAAAACCAGTAGAGCAAATACTAAGAAGAATCCTAGGCTGGGGTGAGCCCATCAAATTAATACCAAAGCCATCTGCAGGAGTGTCTTGCAGTTGTTTCTGCTCTCTAGTAAGATCTGTGAATACACTTGCAGTGCTGATCCAGGTACCACTTGTCTTGCAGGACTGAACAGAGGGTTTGACTTTGATCCAAGTCAGGAACACATGCTGACACCTGATCAGTCCTGGTACTGCCAGGGAGTGTGCAATCCAGAACCACCTTGCCATGAGGGAGCTGTGGAGACAGCCATGCTTCCCGTTCATTAGCAGAAGCCTTTTATTCTGCTAAAAAAGGGATGTATCTCCTCTAAGGAAAACAAAACCAAACCAAAACAGAACCTAATTCTGTAGTTAGTAACATTAAAGACTATCCAGTGGGGCCCATGCTAAATGGGACAGTGACTGGGTGATGAATTTTTGCAGCTTTTATTTATGGCTGATGAAAACTGACTGAATATTATTAATTCAGTCAAGTTGTAGCTATTTATGGGAAGAGGTATCATAATTAATTATAGAATTATAACTAATTATAAATTAATGTTTAATGCAAAGAGCATCATTTCTATGGCAGTTTTTCTGGAATGGATAGAGGATACAACACCTCTTTTCTTATTTATGCAGTACATAATTATATTTTCCATCAATAACTGCCTTACCAAGCACACGAAAGAATAGGAAAGAATGTCACAGGCAGAAATCTGCTGATTCTAAATCTAAGGCAATTAAATACAGTTCTAGGTCCTTTTGAAAGCATAATTAATGACAATTGATTAGTAAGTGCTAGAATGATGACAATTTGTTCAATTGATCAATTTAAGAGAAAAAAAAATTAGACACTGAACAAAGGACCTACTAATCCTTATGCGTGAATCTGTTCCAGAAGAAGCACAGAAATCCCCATGAAGTATCCTCCACTTCTCAGTCCACTTTCTCTCACATAAGACCCAAAAATCTGCCTACAGACCTTACA
This sequence comes from Ifrita kowaldi, assembly GCA_013398055.1. Lineage (NCBI taxonomy): Eukaryota > Metazoa > Chordata > Aves > Passeriformes > Cinclosomatidae > Ifrita > Ifrita kowaldi. The sequence continues at coordinate 35,935 of VZRS01008830.1, forward strand.
GCAAGGCTCCCTAGGTTACAGGAGTCTGTATACAGGACTGTTTTAAAAATTCACTTCATTGTATTACCAGTTAGAACAGGGATATGCAAAAGAGAGGAGAAGGGGGGGTGTGTAGAGGGAAGCAACACACCGACTTCCATATGAACCATTTATTGAATAAATACATGCATCTTAATGTAGAATTACATGAGCAAAAAAGGCAATCTGTACAAAATTGATTACCCTTTGTTCTCATTTCAACTCTCACCATTTGCTGCAGCTCTGATAAAGGATACAAAACAGAAAATTAAAACTCTTTTAGTCCACCTCCAAGTGATATGCATGCTGATTTGAGTTTGAGTTATACCACTGCTATAGTTAAGAAAGCTGGTTTTCTTGTCAGTGAAGCAGAGTAATTCTAAAAACAGTTTCAATAGTACAGAACATGTGTTGGTACATACAGGTAACAAAGCTTATTTTTAACCATATGTTCATATTTTAAGGCACAAGGATAAACAAGAACTACATGAAAAGCTATCAGTTGATATTGAATAAATGACTTGATAATAAGGTACAATTTTTGCCCAGAGGCAAAATTGTCCTTCCTACTTCCATATAAATGGAACAACCGGAATTTGGTAATACAAACGTTGCATCCACTTTCCAAAGAATCAATGTCATCTAGGCACTAACAGTCTGATCCAAATTCACTCAGGAGGATGTTTCTGAAGATCTGGCATCCAGAACTGATTACAGACTATGGGAATTATAGTTGCTGAATTGCAATGACAGTTAAATCTCATTTCAGATCCCTGAATGGAAAACAGGATCTCTAAGAACCAATCTCCACTTTTAGGTAGTGAGCTATTTTGGAAACCTGCCCTATATTCTTTATTCAATTACTGACTTTGTGCTATGCTTTCACATTTGCCTGAACACGGCATTATTTTCCACCTTGAAACTCTGAAAGACAGAACGGGTTTTTTTTGTTCAAGTGCAGTATTCTGTCCCCAGACTTCACTTAAGTCTTGAAACACTGAATCAGTTTAACACCCTATTTGTTGGCTTCAGATCAAGGTCTGTGCAGTCACTGGCCAAGGTATAGAGCAAAATCCTTCCACCTCAGACTGAACCAAGGCAAAAGACAATTATGTTGAACTGCTACTCTCAGACCTCATTTATTCGGATTAGCATTTGGTTTCTGCATTTTCATTGCATTAAGAACAATTCTCTGTCTTTCCATTCTTAACAACTTAATGGAGAACTAGCAAAGGAAGTAATTTCATCATATATTTTATATGAATAGATGAATGAATATATAGCTACTCATACATTCCAATATACAATGAAGCCTTCAAATGGAAATGTTTTCTTCCAAAGAATCTCTATTGCCCAGCCCAGTAACAGCAGTTACAGTACAATTTACAATGTAAGATTGTTTGATAAAATTGTCTTGTATAAAACGTGGCAATGAGAAGGCCATCACTGTATAGAGGTGTATGGTGCAGGTCAAACACATCCATGACAAATGTTCATGTTAAATTGAATTTAGACAAACTGAAATTTTTAGACTTGAAAAAGACAAAAAGCTACATGTATGGTAGGCACTTTGGTACATCTAGTAATGTAGGCAAATTCTACATCTAGAGTTAAGGTTCTGTCAGTAGTCTTACAATAAAGCTAATTTCAGGAGTTTATCATTCTGCTTTAAAATTCTTTCTTGGCTGAGACATCATTCTAGAATCTTAGCTAAATAGTATACTTTGTCTAATTGCATACTTATCCAAGGATGAGGACATAGGCTGTGCAAGAGCCAAGCTGTTCTCTTGGATTCTTAATGCACATTTTTCTAACAGTCTGAAAAAACTTACCAGAAAAAGAAAAATCAGTTCTACATACAAAAAAAACCCCAAAATTCCCATAATTCAGAAAATTAATGAGCTCAGCTGTTGGGGCTGATACTCTCCCTTCAGATCCTGCGTGCCTGGATCAGTTTGTGCTAATGGTGTCCCTGCTGCCTCTTGCCCAGCCCATGGCAATGATTCAGGAGAAGGACAGCATTTCTCAAAAACCTGTGTGGATCACTGAAGTGCATTTTGTTCATGCACCAAACATACCAAGTAGCAATGAAGCAACTGTCAAAGACAGTGAGTTTCATCTCAGTTTTCCACTTTCTTACCTACTGGTTTTCATCTGAGGATTACAGAAGGTGTGGAATAACATACTATTTTAGCACAGTATTGTGTAATAAAAATAACATATGTCTTGTACATATGCCTACTATATGAACTTAACTTGCAAGCTGATTTGTCTACTTACAAATCAGTGAAACACGGTGATAAGGACAGTTTAAAGTGGTTAGAGATCTTCTTCATAATACAGAAAAATCCATGTCCTCATACCTTCAAAAGATCACGTGTCTTGTACTCCAGAGTACAGGAATAAATAACAAAATCCAACTGAACCTGTATAATAAAACTGTACTGTTTGTTATGTTTGCTCCATTAAATGAAAACTCAGGTTTAGAAACTGTGATTTGTGGACCTCATCCTCTATACAATATTTATAGAATTCTCATTTTTATTTATAATATTCTATAGCATGATTTCCCAATAATATATTTATATATAAATATTAAAATGTTAATGTTTTGTACATTTTAAGCTAGCCCCACTGGGCCAGAAACACAATAAAGTAAAAATGTTTTTTCTGCAGTTTCTTTTTGCAGAGTATCACAAAATGATTAAGACCATTGTGCTGCAAAGACAAAAGAGATTCATCTGAAGAAACTAACATGCATTTAGAAGAAAATATCTATATCCTTTATCTCATTTTCTTCTGAATTCAAACCAGCATGAAAGAATTATAAAAAAATAGTATATATTTACATGGTTCAGTATACCTTGGTGAGATATAAAACAAGGCAGGAAAACAGCAGAACATGTTCTTTTCACTTTCTAATTGGTACAGCTGTCATAAAGATCAATTTAAACACAAAAGGTTACTTTACTGTACTATTGCACATTACAGTAACACATAGAACTGTTTAGCAAAATAAAATACAAAGTTTAACAATGAGGAAAGCTATGTCTACATAAAATGACCAAGTGTTATAAAATTATTGGGGATGTGTCTAAGAACTAAATCAGTAAAGCTATAAAAATAATATTGGTACATCTGTGAAAACAACGCGTTAAAAATATATAAAGGATGGCAAAATTATGCATGAGGAATTGCCGGTGTCCATGGGCCTAACTGACACCATGTGGCCTGGTACCATCTTCTGTCAAATCATACCTGGAAAAGAAAAAACCAAAGGATTTGTTTTTTATGTTTAGCATGTATTATTAACGCAGTAGTTGTTAGTATGTAGTATTATTATTAATAAAGGAAATGCTATACTTACCACTGGGTCCAGCCTTTAGCAAGTTCTTCAGATGCCAGAGGTATTAATAACTGTGGAAAGTTAAATTACCAATCAATGCACTGTGTGGGCCTTTCATCCTAGATCTATTAAAGATCAAATCTGACAATCCTGTAAACTGCAGTGTAAGCATGCCATTAGTAAACAATCTATTTTACATCCTTGTCACCATAGCTCTCTGCGATCTGCCCGACTTGTAGTGAAGTTGCTTTTTGACCTTAAAATCCACACCCTTCAGTGGTACAGTCCCAGAGCTCCTCACAGCATGGCAAGGGCAATCAGCAGATGTGTTCCTATTAACAGCCTTCCAGATAAACAGGAAAATCAAGGACACTGTTCACCATGAACTGACCATGATTCTCTATCTCTCATCCTCTCCACAGAATTCAAATATGGCAATTTGAAAGGATGTAGGGATTTACTATTCCTTTTTCATACTCCGAATCACATGTGTAGGAAATCGGGTGATTTAATATGTGCCTATAGAACACTGAAGTTACAAACACAACAGCTGGTGTTGGCATTGGGAATGTCTCCAGTAGCAGCTCTTTCTCATGGATTTTACAAACTGGGAATTTAATTACTTGTGTGTTTCCCTAAGTACTCATTCGTCTTTCCAGTTTTGTCTGAACATTTTCTGAAATATTGCCTGGTTTCTACTGGTTCTTTCCTTTCTCTGACAGCATGATAATAAGTCTGACAAGCACATTTCTTTTGTTACTGTGAACTTACCACTCTCTAGAAGAGATTACTGCCTCATCTTTTTAAGTCTGGCTCTGAAGCTTGTTCCTTCCATTACTGAAGCCTGACATCTAAGGCACCTGTAATTTTTGAAACCTTCATACCCCAATCAGATGCTTCAATCAACACTAACTCACATGTCAAGAGGCTTTTTATTTTATATAATAACAAGCTGTATTAACAGAATTTGCTTATTGTCAACTTACTTTGCCAAGCAGCCCTTTATCTTTGGATAAGAATCCACCACTGTTCTTCACTGCTACATCTAGTGTTCTTCTCTGTACTTCAGGCAGGGAAACACTGAAATCAAACCTGACAGGCAAAGAGATGCTTTAGAGGGAATTCTGTACCTGAGGTACAAGTTCAGTTCCTACAGCTGAACAGCCATTCAAATCAAAACCAAACCATCCCCCTCCCCAAATCAAAAAATGAGACAAATGAAGAAAAAAAATCCCAATGTTTTGCCTAAAATTGTTCTTCAATACTATGATCAATATCAACATCAAATGTTTGAGACTTCTGTTACCTTTGGCCTCTAGAGGCCACTGGTAAAACAAAACAAACACATGAACAAGACAAAGCAAGGGAAAGGTCAAGCACTGACTCTGAAGAAAAGAGAATGTGGAATGCTCCTGTACTGACAGCTCAGTATCAGTATTCTCCAAAAGGGAAAGACTGGTCAGTCTTACTAATCCTTGGTACTTGGTAACCAGAGCTCCTTTTCCTTCCTGGCATGCTAGGGAAAAGTATCAACTTTTAAGGAAGAATGCATTTTCTTCACTAGAGCTGAAACTTAGAGAAAGTCAGGACAAGGTTATACCACAACCTACATCTATTTGTCACTACACTTCTTAAACAGCTTTATTGCTTTGCAATACATTTTACTTGGAAAGGCAGGGTGAAATAAATCTATTACCTGGAATAAACAGGAGAGAGCTGCACTACCAAGAAAATCTCCTGGAGCCTCTAACTAATGATTTGCAGATCTGGCTTGGACAGAAGGGACTGAAGTGTTGTTTTCCCTGAGTTCATTTGCTGTCTGCAGAGAAAGGTCTTTATTGAAAAGTGATGAGTGGGAGAGTAAGGGGCAGACATGCGAGGGAAACTACTATCAAAAAGATGAGTGCAACGATAAGGATTTTTATGCAATGTAATGTTGCACAAGCTAGTACAACTTCCAACATATGGGCCAGGATATAATCTACAGGGCAATTTCCTGACTCCCTGGATGCTGAGAAACGCCACTGAGTGACTGAGCAATGTGACCATGCACAAGCACTGGCTGGCAGCATCAGCCAGGCAATCAGCCAGCCAAGCTTCCTGGCTGGAAGGGAGACCAGCAGTACTGGCCAGCTAAAGGCACTCGTGTGCTCACCACCTGCCAGGAAAGCGAATCCTGCAGCTGAGCTACCAGCATGAGGGGCATGGAACTGGTGCAGGATAAGGCAAGAAAGACAGAAGTGGCTGCTAACAGCAAAAAGGGCTGTAGTGACAACAGGGAATAGAAGCATAGGAAGAGCTACTATAGCAGAAGAGAAAGGTATGATAAGTCTAATGGTGACAACCAGGAACTTCAACAGCTCATCCATTCAGTAAGCACAGAAACCTTGATTTGACAGTTTTGTAATTACATGATACAAAACTACTACCCATAGTTTAGAACCTACATTTGATCAAACACTGGGTTTAATGTCTTCTTTGATACATGTGTTTTTCTTCTTCCTGATCGTCTCTTATCAGGCAGTAAATACATTCGCACATAGGGATCAGATCCTTCTTCAGAAAACGCTATTAGATTTCTGTGAAAGTGAAAAACAAGAAAAAGCACTTAGCAAATCAACGAGATATTGCTGAATGTAAGTGTCTACACTACTATCACCTAATTTAGTACATGAAGCAGTTCCCCTGCACACAATAGGATGTGCAGTGACTTGTACAAGACCAGATGACCAGTAAGCAGAGAGCAGAGGTGAGAATACGTTTCCTACATTCCAATTCGAAGTTTAGATATGGCTTTTCAAAAATCACGTGTTTTGGTTATTCCATGAAAAATTCAGTCTCTTAGAGACAGCTTTCAGACACTGCTGATAAAAATTTACATATCATTTTCATTTTAAATATGACAGAGGCATAATAGACAAGTATAAAATCACAGCAAAATCTTCCACAAAGTTTTTACTGATTCTGAGTACAGCTCTGTATATTTTTGTATTTACGCATATGTTGTTTTAAAAATAACAAAGATTACCCAATCAACTTAAGAGTAAGTCAGAATATGACAAAGTTTATAAAGAAATATGCACAGATAAGAAATTGTGTAGTGTATGCTCACCTGCAGGAATGCACTACCACGATCAGTTTGTTTCTTTGTGAACTGTGACGAATTGTTAGCTGAATCTGTCCTAATGGAGACTGGCCCAGAGTTGTTCCACTGCAGGAAAAAGCAGAACATTAGCTTAGATTTTAAAATGCGTACTAAAAGTAAGACTCAACTGAGCAGTCCTCCAGAAATCAGTATTATCCATTTAACTTCTCTGAAAGAAGAGAGCATGTGTAAGCATGTGAGCATATCCTCATCAGATTCTCATACTTCAGTTCCTTGTCTAACAACTCTGCTCTCCAAAATAGGCCAGGTATTCTTGTCAGTTTGAAGGTCAGGTGCTCCTTAGTACTTTGAAAACCATTATGAGTAAACAACTTGCTTACCCTAAAATAAACATCAAAATAGTATCTAGGAAATTGAAAAGAATAATAATGCAAACTGCAATGAAAACCTCAGCCATGGGCCACTCTTACCTAAGGCCAGGAGCTAATTAGAAGACCAGCTCATTCTTTTCTAAATTCTCTTATCATAAAAATATAGATATTCTTGGGATTAAAATAGTGATAACTTAAATCCACTTGCTGTCATAAAAGCTCAAATCACAGTATAAACTCAACTACTTTACTTTTCTATAGCTTATATCACAATGAAAATAAGATTAGAATCAATTTACACTTACAAATACAGGTCATGTTTAAATAAAAAGCAAGCATCATGATTAAGAATTTGTGTTTTACAGAATGGCCAATATTTGCAGAGTTCCCTCATCTCCATGAAATGCTCACTTTAGTTTGTGTGAAATGACTATGAGTATTTCCCATATCACACAGGACAGTATGTGCCATATTTGCCATTTCTCAGACACCTAAAGAGAATCTTATCTTCAAGGGAGAAGAGTGCCTCTTTTGTGAATACCTACTACAAAGTGATTGCTCCATTAAAATTCCCAAGTCATTCACTTTAAAAAAAATAGAATGAAGATTTAAGTTCAGTATTTTCTTAGTTAAAATTAAAAAAAATAATAATCAAAGCATCTAAAAACGTATGATTGCAATAAAAGACGTCCTTACCTGTAGCTTTACCACTGTTACCAAATGTGAAAGTATGACATTTGTGCATTAAATGAGGAGTAGTATTTCAGTATTTATCACAATTAACAAAGCCTAACTCAGTTTTGGGCCAGGAGAGAGACTGACAAAGGCACGACAAGTTAGCATAGGACTATAAAGATAAATGGGGGTCTGGAGCACATAAGCAGGTGGTGTATTTGTACAAATTGAAGAGACAGCCAACAGCAGACTGAATTGCAGCCCTTCCACTACTTAAAACATATATTTTAGAGAAGACCAAGTCAGACTACTCATGGCTGTACACAGTAATATAACAAGAGACCATAGTCAAGTTGAAGCAAGATAAATTTCAACAGAAATAAGGGAGAACGTTTTAACAGTGGAGTGGTTAAGCACTAGAGTTGTTGAAAAGGTTTATGGCATCTCTATCCTTGGAGATAATCAAAAGTTGTTTTGACAAGGCCCAAGAAACCTGATCGAACTTTGAAGAGCAATTTGCTTTGAGCAGAGCCGTGACCAACCAGAGATTCTGTCCAACCTCTACTACTCAACTGATTCCATGAACTCTGACAGAGAAAAAGATGAATTGGTTCAATCCCTTACAAATAAAAAAATAAAATCTTTCTATTTAGATTCACAGAGAAGCTCCATGAATAGGGAGTGAATAGTTTCCAGTCTCCTATTCAGAGCAGGATGGCTGCTCAGCTATCTGTACTTGGTAATTATAGCTGCCCACTGAGGCAAGTAAAAAAAAAATTCAAGAATTTAAGAAAGCATGGCTGCAGCAATCCTCACTGACTGCATAGTAACTGACTACCCATTTAGCATTCTTTATAGTCAACTATCCCTCTGAGTTATTTAGAACGACCAACTTTTTCCAGCTTAATTGGCTTAATTAATGTTAATAAGATTCAGTGGTGAAACAGGCAACTACTGCCATGAAACTACAAAGTGCAGCTACAAGAAAAAGTGGGACTTTATCTTGCAGATGATCTCACTGGTAAAGGTAACTTCTAATTGCAGCATCTGTCTGAGATACCCGGAAGAAGCAGAAATCCCAATGACTGAACAGTAAAAAATATACTGAAATGTGAACAAAGAACTCCTGCTTTGGTGACATTCTCTGCAAATCAGCTTAGATGTGCTGCAAAAGCAAGCAGTGCAGGCCGTACTTCTCGAGCTGTCGGAGCCTCTGGCGCAGCTCCTGCGTGGCGATGGGCAGGGAGATGTCTGAGGCGATGCTGGGCGTGGGCTCCTTCACCGAGAGGTGGCTTGGAGAGCAGGAGAAGTTGGAGGCGTGGAGACTGGAGGAGCTTCGGCTGAGATCTGTTGGCCACTGTGGGCTGGCACTGGGAGGCTGACTTTTATCAGCTGTATCAGTCTTTTTATCACTGTCAGTCACTGGGGATGCTGGAACCGGCTTGTTTGGATCAGGTGTTGGCGAGACAGGAACCTGAGGCTTAAAAGATGATTTTCTTGCATCTTTGGAAAGAGACGGCCTTTTAACTTGGGCTGAGTGTTGATGATCTGGAGATCTTGCCTGCTTTTCAAGAGAAAGGACCTAGATACAGGAAAATACACATAATATTACTATTTTGCAGTACAAGAAACAGGAACAAATTTGTTTCTGCAAGAGTACTGGTTGGTGACAAGTTGTAAAGTTAAGACACTAAAGCAGGACCAAAAACATTCACACGTACTAACTCTACCATATGAAATGCTTTGCATGACAAAACACATCTCCACTTTCTTCATGGCAACTGCAGTAACTATGAAACAATGTGAAATTCTCCATTCATTAAGAATTATTCTCCTCATTATTCCCTTCCCATATTCTATACACTTCTGGTGCAAGTGCTATTTACTTTGCAGCTCTAGCCATCTGGAAAGCTATTCTGTAATTTTTTCTTTTACTCTTTCGAAATTTAATTTTACATCACATTTTTTTCTCATTAATTGTACTTACTTTCTCTTTTGTTGGTTACTTTAATTTATTAATGACATGTAAGCAACAAAGTGCTTTAGGAAAAAAAAATAACAAGTTTGACAGTGTTTGCAAAGAGATATAGTGCCTTATTAAACCAAATAATTTAGATGGGGAAAAAAGACAAACCAGCTTTCAGGTATGCAGGTTTTGTTTTCAAAACTCCAATATGCTTGCAAGCTGGTTTGAATTTTTCCAGTACTATGCAGTCACTTCCTTCCCTTATACACTTTATTTTTTAAAACCATCAAAACCGCAGTTCCATTTCTATGTAAAGGTGATTTCTGATCGCCTGATTTCTGATCTGTAGCCCACTGGGTTCAAAAGAGATTTGAAGGAATTCAGATTCCAAATGTGATTTCCAGACCTAAAACCACAGGGAACCTTGGTTTTAATTAATGCAGGTGATCATTGTTTCATTTTGAGCACTGTACAGTTTTCAAATGGAGCGTATTTAAATGAGAAGCTATCTCTGCGTACTGATTGCACTGCACAACCAAGGACACCTGGCAGGTGACATCAAAGGAAATGTACTGTCTTCTTCGAAAAGCTGGCAGAACAGGAGTCACATCAGCCCTAAATATGCTTTCAGATAAATACAATGGGAAAAGTTTTAGCGTACCCTGAGTGCAATCTTCATGTTTATAGTGCTGTTGGGACCGGAGTTGCTCAGGTGGAACCGCTGATGCATAGTTAAATCTTCACTCTCTAGCAACTGGCTTAGAGGCAGCTTGAAGTTCCCCAAAGAACACTGGTGTTGTTCATCCCTCACCTGAAGGAACACAGAAATTAAGTCACTTTGTATCATCTGCTTTGCAAGAATTTAAAGAAGGAAATTACATTTTTATTTAAAAACAAAAAATACAAACAATATTGAATGTAGTTTGTTCTTAAGCCAAATTTCCCTGATTTTAAGATTACTTTACATTGAAGGAGGTAAAAAAAAATATACTCAATGCCTAGTTTCTTCAGCCCTACCTTCCACAGGAAAAGTAAGACAGAAAACTAACCATCACATCTGCATCTACCTGACCCATTATCAACATAACTCCGTAGTTTCCAAACTGTCTGTGTGAAAATGAATTCCCACAACTATTAGAGGAAGATTGACTAAGACAGTCCTGATTTACACTTCAGTCTCTTTGAACCATGTAAATGACATGTCAACAGTGTAAAGGGATACAGTATTTGGATAAAGCAAATACTTCCTTGGTATGAGAGAGGAAAGATTCCTAGTTCCAAACTGTTGTACCAAATTAACTTTTGTTTGTTTATTTTTTTACATTAGAAAAGGCAACCATTAACTATGTTATTCATGTGAGAGCCTGGTTGTAGTCTTTTTTCCTTTCAGAAGTAAATGGAAATAAAGATTTCATTGCCTGGTCTAAAAAATGGTGTTCACAATCTATTCAGTCTCATTTCATAACTCCCTTTAATGTCTGAATGTCACTACTGCAACATCTTAGAAAAGAAAGGTATCTAAAGAGAGTGAGACACATACCTCAACTTCAAGATCTTGTCTTTTGGGATTGTGTACAAAGAAAGTAAAGTTTTCCTCCCATACTGGTTCATTGGTCTTGTATCTAATCTGAAGTTAAGAAAAAAAGGAAGCATTGTAAAAGGAAAGAATTGTAAAACAGTTTGTTTAATACAGCTGGTGTCAAGAGATGAGCAAATTTTTCATTTTGGTGTTTTATTTGGTGTGTGCAAAGAAGGGCAGCACGGCTTGGGAAGGGTCTAGAAAACAAATCTGATGAGGAACAGCTGAGGGAGCTGGGGTTGTTTAGTCTTTAGAAAAGGAAGCTCAGGAGGAACCTCACTGCTCTCTACAACTTCCTGACAGGAAGCTGGAGTGAGGTGTGGGACTGTCTCTTCTGCCATAGTTACAGTGAGAGGACCAGGAGAAATGGCCTTAAGCTGAGACAGGGGAGATTCAGATTAGGTATCAGAAACATTTTTTTCACTTTTAGCACAGTCAGGCATTGGAACAGGTCACCCAGGGAGGTGGTGGAGTCACCGTGTTCACAAGGCATCCAGATCTGGTGCTGGGTCATGTGGTTTAGGGGTTACAGTGGCAGTGCTGAGTTGATGGTTGGATCTTGAAGGTCTCTTCCAACCTTAATGATTCTATGAAAATTTATGTCTGAAACTTGACATATTTAAACAATGGCCAAGTACGATCTACCCACAGCATACATAATATCACATATAAAATTACACAGACAACATGAACTGATAGCACATTCTCTCCTCTCATACTACTCTAAAAGGGCTTTCATAACCCAATGAAACTCCTAGAAACCAACAGTTTTCTTTCTTATCTCCAGTTAGCCACATGGATGATTTCACTGCCAAATCTCACAATTTTCAGCAATTCATTAGTGAGGGGATGGGAAAGCAGAGGGGAAGGGAGAAGTAAGTCCTCATTTAAAAAGCTATCACCAAGAGCAAAGGACTTGGATTTTTATTTCCATTTTCTATATCTTAGGTTACAATGTAGGATGTAACCAAATGTAGGTATTCTATCACCATCTTCATAAGCTGTTGAAACCAGGTGGGGCAGTGTTCTTTGTCTCTTCCATGACACATCCCTGATAACTCCCTCCGGGGGACATCTTCTGTTAATGGGCCATCCAGCCTCACTGCATGACTCAGAAAATTACATCATCCCATTGTGAGATGCCCCACCCAGGGGGAGGAACCAAGCATTCCTACCAGGATATAATCTGAGGTTTGGAACAGCTACCATTTAATCGGACTGCTACCACCACCCTGACCAACAGGGTGTCAGGTTGTATCCTGACTTTGGCAGTTTAAGCCAGTGTTTTCTGTCTTTATTTTTAATTTTCCTACTAAATCGCAGTTCCGACTTGGAATCTCCCACTGGTTAATTTTCAAACTAGTACACTCTATCAAAACTGAGACTGTATATAATTTTTCTTTAGGCTTTGTGGAGATTTTTGACAGGTGAAGAAGGCAAATTAGATATTCTCTCCTTTTGGCTCACCAACACTTCTACTTCTTAAATTCATACCTATATTGCATATATCTACCTATCTAGGAATCATTTCACGGTTATTATTTTATTTTAATGAGCTATTTGAGTGCACAGAGGTTAGTTATGGATGACAGGTATGTTGAATGCTTTGGGTCAGAAGCAGAGGGATCATAATCAAGATCAATCTCATGACTGGCATCTGTTAGACCACCTGATTAGGAATGGGACATGGATGATGCCTCTTTGACAACTCAAAGCTGTCTCAGGTCTGCTGTCCAGGGTTCTAATTGAGAGCTTCAGCTACTCCAATGTTTTCTAGGAAAGCAGCACAGTGGAAGGACTCCTACAAATGACTAAAAATCCTATCTCTACTCACAGACGGTTTGAGTTGCATAAGCCCCCATTCAAGTCTTGGCGCTCCACAGTTTGGCAGCCAAATGCCAAGCCCACAGACCTACCAAATATGTGAAGACAGAGCCAAGTCTGAAGAGCAGGAACTTACCTTACTCTCCTGTGCCTTGTGTCCAACTGACAGCAAAACAAGTGGGTTGGGATTGCTGTTTATTTTCTTTCCTGACTGGTAAAGAAAAAGCAAAAACTTTGCCTTCAGAATAAAGCAAAACCTCTCCCCTCTGAAACTTAATGTTTGCATCTTAAAAATACAAATCATATGCATTCTACTACATGCTTCTCTATTATTCTCAGTATTTTATTCAGCCGGCTGGAACAGCAGACTGGCGAGTAGCTGGTGAACACATCAACATGAAGGCATCCAACTAGCTGAATGTGCTGAAGCAAAATGCTACTAATAACCAGGAGTTTCAGACTCCTTTCCATTTTCTTTAAATGAAACTGGTAAGATGCAAATTCTTATCTTTTAATGAGCATTACAATCCCCAAAGCTAATGAAGCATAGTTAAAACTGCAAAATGAATACTGCATGCAGATGGGAGATATGAAGAAAGCACAGACTCAGGAACTTTATATACAATGCTGTAGAACTATTAAATTGGATGTGGTATCAGAACACTGATGTTCCCTACTTTTCAGTTTGGGGAGGAAGAATATGCACTATAATGTATGTGAGGGATATTTCTACAGTTTACCAAATACTCTTTATTAGAGAATCAACCATCTGCCATATCTGAGCCTTGCTCACCAGCTGTATAGCATTACATCAAACTGTGAAAACAAACATCAGTTTAGAAACAAATTATATATGCAAAGGAACATTCCAACTATATGTTTCTCTCATGAATTTCAACTTAACCTAACAATTTAAGTCAGAAAGAAAATTTAGACATGAAAGTTAATCATCTCAAGCGGGTGTTAATGCCGTTTTAAAAGCCTAGAAAATGTAGGATACATGGTTACTTTGAGTTCTACCCTGTGGGAAAATCAGGTATATTACAGAAAGTTAGTTAAAATCATCTTAATGCATGTAAGGTCACAATTAAAACCAAGTGATTCAAATATTTTATATTTTTAACTTAAGTGCATCATTTAGATTTTTTTTTTTATCTGAACTTACATTTTGGACATCATACTTCCACTAATAATTCTCAACTTTAATGTGACATGCTGCTTGGTACCATACTTTCCTTTAGAAATAAAGCTGTTAAGAAAGCACTCCTTTCTTGGATGAACGCTGCATTTCTTTTTTTATGATTTCTGATAAGAAATATCTAGCTCTCAAATAAAAATGAATACGAAGGTTTACAGAACAGAAAGAAAGCCATATTCCACTGCAACTGATAGTGTTTTAAAATGGTAGGTGACATATCTTCATTTTTTCTTTGTCCACAAAATGGTGCCTGAAACTTTCTTCATAAAATGATGAAACTACAGGAGTTGGCAAAAGGCCCTGTCACTTATGCTGATGTGTAAATATGAGTAATTTAAATTCACATTAGGTAGGTAGCAACATGTACACACATATAATGCACCTCTGACACCAGCTACTGACAGACTCATTGTTGACAGTCTATTGAAGTCTGTCCCTTCTCCAAGTTCCTCCAGCTGAGCAAGTGGCTCAGCCCTTCAAAGTTTGCCTACTAAAAAGCTGGCCTAAATTTCTTTAGCAGTTATACAAAAGATGTAAAACCTTCTAAAAACACCTACCAGGAAGAAGTTTATTCCAAACCAGTCATTCAGAGTTGAGTGATAAGGTATCACTCAGTATGTATAAGATGTCTTAGCTTTCATGTCAGCTTTATTCTTTAGTTACTACTAAAAATTACTTCTCAGCACTTTTCCCCCCATCTTCTCAAGCAGCCTGTACTCCACTAATCTGATCTAGAGTTCAAATTACCACAGACCACAGCATTTTAACAATGTCTTGACATTGGCTTCTTGAAATTAAATTCAAGTAAAACAGGATTACACTAAATATGTATCTGGCAATAGAAATTCCACCCAGTGTTGGAAGCGGAGTGTTGCAGGCATTCGTGCATTTCCAATTACTTTTGTGACCTTAAATGGACAACTACATTAATGTTACCTTTAGGGCTTTCTGAACAGCAGCCTTCTTCAAGCCATCAGGGTTAAATTCTAATGGATTATTCTTTTAAGTCAGGAGAGAATGAACATAGGAAGGGTTAATAAGACATGCAATGAAGCAATTTCACAAGGTTAATTAATTATGACACGACAACATAGGACAAAGCAGGGGGAAAAAAAAAAATCAACCTAAAAAAACCCCCAACATCTTCCAAACAAAACAATGAACGACCACCACCACAACAAAAAAAATCTGACAAAACATTTTTTTTTCTCTTCTCCTCTGCGTATTTTTATTCTACTTGAAAACTAATATACCCAATTTCAGTCTGCTTGTATTTCTCTGATCATGTTTTTTTATCCTAATAAAGATAATATACAAAATATTTTATTTTTTAGCACAACTACAATATTTTCAATATGCTTTATGAACTGCCTTCTGAATGAACCTTTTCGAAATTTCGTTGAGCATATTTTCACAACCTAGAAGCTTCTCTGATGATAAGTCAAGTAATTATGCAAAGGAGTCCTTTTATGGGAGAAATTACAACATCTAATTGATAGGGACTTAGATCATTATAAAAGTCAAAGTTCTTTAAGGCTCTTCAGAAAAATGATGCAAACACTGCATGCTAACTAGAATGAAGGTCTACTACTTTCCTCAGTAGAATGAAGACATGCAAATACACTAACAGTAGGAATTAGAACTGACTTAGCAGGACAAAACCTCTGGCTGTTTTTCATTAAGTAAGGAGATTTCTTATTTTAAGATTAATATACTGTTCTTTAAGTGACACATGTATAACAATGTCACAGAAAATTTGCATACAACTTCTAAGAAATAATTTCAGGAAGTAGGATTTACAAATAAAACAGATTTCAAATTATTGTACTTATGCCTGGCTTTTTCTTCAGGGACATTTTTGTTTCAAGGGAGAATTCTGTTTTAGAAGCTGGAAATTGCGGCAATAAAAAATTGCATAATGGTCTTTTAAAACATCCTGGTTTATGAACAGGAACTGATATTATTAATGCTCTGCCGAAAGAAATTACTTTCTGAAATGAAAATTAAGTGACTAAAATTTGAAGAGAGATTTAACCTTTATGCAGAAGTATTTTTTTGCAGTTTCTTTTGGGATGTCATATCCTCAAGTTGGCCAATATATTCCAATGATTCCTGGCACCCTGCTTGAAAATTTCTATTTCAGAATGAGCATACAATATCCAGCAAAAAATCACAGAATATTTTGAGTTGGAAATTACCCACAAGGAACATCAAGTCCAACTCTTGAACTTGAGAGAATGAGAAATAAGGTTTGGCTAATTTTGTGGGGTATTTCTCTTGAACATTATTTTTCTTAAATAAAATTAGGAATTGTCTGCAGTTATTTATCTGATACATTAGGAACTTAATATTGTACTTAAAGACCTTCAAAGATGGAGGGTGCACACTATCCCTAGACTCATTAAAACTAATGCTTAACTACTGTTCTTTAGGAAATTTTTATATGCCTGACAGGTACATTCTTTGCTGGAGTTTAAGCACTGTTCCCTGTTTTCGGACAAAGATAAAAGTGTCACTTTGTTTGCAGCAGTTGTGGATTCCCCATCTCTGGAAATGTCCAAGGTCAAGTTGGACAAGGCCTTGAGAAACCTGACCTAGTGCAAAGTGTCCCTGCCCATGGCAGAGGGGTTGAAACAAGATGATCTTCAAGGTCCCTTCCAACCCCAACCTTTCTGTGGATCCATGATTTATTTCCTAAGGCTAAACTCCCTTCCTCTGCTAGCTACGGTTACTGTCTGTCTCTCATCATCACTGCTGTGCTCCAGACCTTAAATTGCCACAGCCAAGATCAGGGCCTTGGCAATGGCTAAGTAGAACAGAAGGATTAGGCCACACATCTCACAGGCTGCATTCCTCTGTTCTGCATAGAGTACAGTGTTTTCTTTCATAACAATATGACACAGCATGACTACAAATCCCTTTCTGTAGAAAGATTTCATTTCAAATCTCTTTCTTTCTATTTTCATCCCACATTTATAAGGATGCAATGACTGTCCTCTACAGAGAAGTACATTATTTTTTCAGGTGGCATCTGCAACTTACCAAGACAATTTTGAATCTTAAACTGCCACTCAACTTACTGGGCTTTTTTGCTCCCCATTTGTACCTGCATATTCAATATTTTCCCTCCTGTATTATTATTTCAAAGAATTTTGAAAGTCAAAACCAAACCTATGTGATCATACATAAGGGCAGGCAACCACTGAGTCCTGGATATTGAACACATCTCAATTCCTCTGGAATCATAGCAAGGATAGGCCAATAGGGACATCAGCTGGGGCAAATATGTTTAAGCCAGACATCAGGTTTCAAGGGAAGAAGCTGTAGGTCCATGAGGATGGTGGCTGAAAGGCTGGGAGGAAGGACACTCAGAGAAGAAAAGGGGGTACTCAATATAAAAAAGGGAAGGTCTTGCTCTGGACGACAAAATAGTCTTGGTATGGTTCTGATTGTCTCTGCAGTTATAGGAAAAGAGGATAGGTTATCCAAGAAATATACTGATAATGACACAGTGGAATTCTCTAACAGCCAGTGTCATTTGCAGTAAATTCTAATAACAAACCCATAAATTATACAACTAACAAACTGGTTTGTTATTCAGCCAGCTCCTGATTCAATATGCTTTGTAGTATGACTCATTACTTCCTTTGACTCACTAAATGTTGCTTGGGGTATCTGTGAGTGCATCCTCACCTGATAACCAGAAGACAGTCACTATCTGTAAGAGCTTATTAAAAATATGGATAATTTATATATTATATAGACACCAAAATTGTTATGAACTATTGATTAGCATAAAACTAGTGTTACTTTTGGAAATTAAACTAACACTATTCCTGCTCTTTAACTCCAGCAAGATCAGATTTAGGTGGGTAAATGTCTGAATTTGGTGTCACAAACCTAGATTTGCAGCAGTCAATAAACTATCTAGCAAGGAACAGGGAGCACTCAGGGTTTTCCTCTCCTCATAGAAAGTGAGCTCCCTTTTTAACACTTCCCTCCCCCAGTAACTCGTGTCACATGTTAGTTAGAGACTGAGTTTGCAGGTGTGAATGTCTGTGTAATAGCCCACGTTTAAGGGTGCCCTGGGAACAAGTGCAGTTCTAGGACTGCTGAAGCTGTTATTATCCCTGGGCTACTACAGACCTCTCCTCTCTCCTGGCCTCCGGCCACAACCCTCCTCCTCTTGCTCGCAGCAAGATCAGCACCCAGGAAACTGCAGACCCAGTAAGTTCACAGTGCTGCAGAAGGGAATTCAGACCTGGCTTTCTTAGAACAGTTGCTGTTCCACTCTGACTCACAAATTGATTCAGGGATTTGCAAAGTTTTGTCCAATTTCTAAATAAATGTTATTCTATATAGACAACCTGTCCTAATGCAAAGATCCTAAGATCCACAAAAAACATCAGTGCTACATCCTTAATCCTGCATTTTGACTTTAAAAAAAAAATACTTTAAAGATGTATCTGTATTTGTATAACTAAGAGAAACAGCAACTACTTAACAGTTTTAACACCAAGATGATGGAACTATAGATTATGAATTGCCTTTCTCATTCATTAATTTTTAACAAGATTTTAGAATGATTATAACTTTTTGGATACTTTAAAATTAACATCTCTACAGAGAAACTAGCAAAAAGGAGTGCAGAAAAGGGCTTTGCTGGGTTTTGGAAAGGTATTTTAAAATCAAGGATTATGATATAGCCGGCCAGTAACAAATTTATCTGCACAATCACCAAAGACAAACCCACCTCTCTCTGGCAAAAATATTTTTATTCTGAACAGATTATCAGTCTTTTTGAAGACACCAAGGTTGTACTTCCAGATTTAAGTGTAAGATATTCAGTTTTTAATAATTTTGTAACATTAAATTCAAGCAAAAAATATTACTTGGTGGTTCACCCTTGCCTGGATTTTCCCAACTACAGACTAATTTGAAAAAAAGAAAAAGAGCTCGGGAATTTGCAAAACAAGGAGCATCATGGAGTGAAATAGAATTTACAAGGGAATTTATAGTTTGGGAAGCACAAAGAACTACACCCATTTTTAAAGCAACTTGAACCAGTGTGGAGAGGTTGCAAGTTCTTACAAATATTAAGTGTGTCACCTTTTAAAGAAACTACAGGGATGTTGGCTGCAATATTTATTATTTTAATTTCTTTGCAATAAAAGCCAACAATTAACCAGCACACAGTGTGCTAGGACAGTATGCATTTTATTTCTCAATGAATCAGCAATTTAAGTTAAGTGTAAGAGCTTTTACAACAAACTTATCTTGGGTTTTTATCATGAAAGGTTAATTACTTACCCAATGATATGCTGATCAATGAAATTTAAGTAGCCTTTAAAATGCAATAAAAATAGCACAAAAACAATGCACACTTGTTGAAACCATGCAGGAAAACAAATTGCATGCTCTCATTCCACTAGAGTGAGTGGCTTTAGTAGCACTAATCCACACTCTGGCAGAGAAAAGGTACAATACAAACAATACCAGAGAACTCACAAATAGTGCTCTATAGAGTGAGGTAGTGTTTTCACAAAAGACTAGTCCCGATGCTCTCCTCTCTTTTAAGTATCCACACCCAAAGTTTCCCTCGTAGATACTCTTAGGAAGATGGAAATGGAAGGAGAAAGCAGAGTGATGGGATTGTGGCAGAATGAATGCATAAGCAGCTTTACTACACAAAAAAGTTAAGGAAAACAGTCAAAGGATTCCAGAGAAAACAGCAGGTAACAAAAGGTAAATATTTGTCATTACAAATAGTTTCATCCATTAAATGACTTTCTGTAGCACAGCAAGGTGGAATGCTTTTTTAATTTTATTTTTTTAATTAATTATTCAAATATATTAACCCACTTTCCAAGTTCACTCTTGGTAGTTCAGATTTATATGGCAGATCCAACTAATGTTTACTAGCTTAGAGACCAGCTTTCTACACCATTTCTGTTTCTTTTTCAGATACATCATCCCAGTGTACCAGAAACTCACAACTATGATGCACCTGTGCAAAACAAAGGCCTGAGTTGGGGTAATGCCAAACTGTGACTCAAGACAAGGCTGAACGCATGATCTAAAATGTACCAGTGATAAGCATTAACTTAAGGCAATTTTCAAGGTAATAAAAAGTAATTATTCATGAAGAAAACATTTCACTCTAACATTAAAGTTGTGCACAAAAACCTTCAAACTATTAATGAGGGTCAGTGTAGTTTTAACCTTTAATTCTTTTTGAATGCTCTCTTCTCCATAAATACAAGCAATCCAAGAGATTAATTTGCTATTGCTTTACACAACCCCTACCACTGAACTCCAGCAAAACATGATAAGCCAGCAAATTCCATGTTTAGTCTTGTAAATGTTGCTCCGTATTAGAACCCTATGGCCATAAAAAGCTCTATTTACTACAATTAACTGCAGTTCATGTAGAAGCTCCATGACATTGTCTTTCTAGAATGTACAGAAACCTTTTCAAATGTCCTGCATAAAAAAAGTCTTCCCACAGTATTTCACCCTATTTGACCCAACTGTGAAGTCTTTTTGTATCTGGTTTTGGAAAATTTAATTTAACACAGTATCACATTATTTCATTGTTGTGAACTTGCACATGGAATTTTCAACTGTTCCATGTTATTCTCTATTATATTCTTAACAATACTGGGAAGAAAATGACTTGAAGTTAAATACTGAGTCATTTGTAGCAACTGCTTCTCTGGGCTGGTAGAGGAAGAAAAAAGTAAGAGGATTAAACAGGTCCCACACTATGACCATCATTCTCAACCCACCCAGGCAATTCTTGTACTGTAGACAGAATATCAGATGCAGCAATAGGAAATTTGGGATGCTGCTCCCAAATTTCCTAACTGGTCAGCTTTGTACAAAGAACTCCCCCTTTCTGTGCCCTAAAGATCTACTGATTAAATATACTGAAATTAAAATACTGTCTGCAGAAATAGAGACCAAGAACTCAAGATTCGCAACCTAATCTTTCTGAAGGAGGGAGACAATCTTAGAGAATGTTTGTTTAAAACAAAAGATTTAATTTATGACAAAGCCTCAGAGTATTTGCTGGAGAATGTAATATAGAGAATCAGAGTTGTATAGAAAAGATTGGAACAGGTGTACGAGAGAACTTTACCCCATTTATTTTAAATATGAGGCTGTAGTGTACTTTACCAAACATATTAAATTTGTAACTGTTTCAGCAGAATTCACTAGCTGAACAAGAAGATCCATAAATTGGTTCAGTTGAATCTGGTACACAAAACAGATGGCAGACAGACTTTTTGTGTTAGAGTATTCTGAAACTGATGCTAAGCACACCACAATTCCCTTCTATTCTGTTACTGCTTACCCTGTACTGTAGTAGTTCCTTTTTTTTCTGCTGAGTTACAGAGTTTGCCTGAATTCAATATACGGTGAGGTTAAAAAGACAATGTGAGGATCTATTCCAAATGAGTCTTTTTAGCTTTTAAAATAGCCTAGAAATACTACTTCCAAACTCTGCTCTGTACACCCTGGAATACACATGAAATCACTAGTCAGTCATGTAAATTGTTTGGGCTACTGAGGATTCATTTGTTACCACTCTGATGCAGTATTTTAACTCAAATTTCAGCAGACAAATCTGAAAAATGCATGCAGAAAAATCCAAAGCTTGAAAACTGTATTCTCTGATTAGTATTTCAGTCATCACTTCCAGAACCTCTCATCTAATAGCAATGCTGAAAACCAGCAAAACTCAGTTAAGCTTCACATATCTATTTATAGCAGGGTTAACTTTACTCCTGCTATCAATTTCAATCAGGAACAGTACTTTACTAACCTGAAATAAACTCCAAAACAAGTTATTTCACAGTCCCATAGAATAAATCCATAGAGTGAGAGAACATGATTTATTTTTATGTTTTGCACAAGCAAATAAACCATCCTGCAAACAACAATCTGATAGGAATCTCATACAAGTATTCTGGCACTGTGACGTCAACTGCAAAGGATTAATTTCATGATGAGGACTTCAGTACCTTCAAATCTCCAGCAATACCCTAAGCCAAAGCAAGCAAGTTTACCTGAACTCATGGAAGTGGGTTTTTTCCCAGTTAGTTCCTTAAAATTCCTCATGCTAATCCCATACGGAAAACATTGTGTAATAAAAACATGCAGCCTTTCAAGTCCAGGAAAGGAGCATTCTTTAAAGAAAAATCACACTGATTAAAGAGTAATGTTTTATTAAATATATAGCTATAATACTGTGCTACTAAAAAAGTGGACCTTACATTACACATCTTGAAAGGAGAGAAATTATAGAGAAGATGGCACAATGTGTGTTAGTAAAGCAGTGTGTCATACTACCAAGCAAGACATGCTGGGAGTACTCAAGAGCCTCTGTGACAAAAGGGTATCCATGAGAATGTAACTTACAGGCAGATTTCTTGCCGAGTCCAAATACAGTATAAGCAATGCAGATGAAAGCCCATCATTAGCTTGGTCTTTATCAGCTCTAATGCTTGTTAGCACCTAAACCAAAAACACACTGTAAGCCTTTCTGGAAATCAAGTATTATTATTTCTGTCCTATTTCTGGGGGAAGAAAAAAAAAAAAACAAACCAGAAAGAAAACATTCACAAATTCACAGCATGAAGCATAAAGAGTAAGTTTTCAAGACTCATACAGACATTTCAAAACCATTTGCACGGAAATTTGCACCCATTTCCTACATTTTTTTTTTTTTTGATTGGACATATTGTAATATCATATCCAGCTTTATATCCCAGACTAAGGAAATGTTAACAGATATTGTCAAACAGTAGCATTAAGAGAAAAGAAGAGAACTACAAAAGCATTTTAAAATCTCATTTAAACCATTGACACTTATGACTGGTTTGTCTAATGGCTGTATGTCTAAAGACAGACAGCTTGGAATAAAGTTTCTCCAAATTCATAGCAGCTAGAGAACCGGTTACATACTTAACAAATAAACAAAAAAATCACAACAAAATCACCCCAGAACAATTAAGATCAGAATGAAAGTAATGTGTTCCTTTAATACCTTGTCTAGATTGTCAGCAGTTGGCATCAATGTGAGCCATTCCAGTTTTAAATGCAACTTTCCTTTGGACACTTCATCCAAAGTAAACCACTGAAAATTAATCAAAGTAATGTGAAATAATCTGGCACCAAACAAATATATAATTGCAATTGCTTCTTCAGGACATTTAGGAAACTCTAAAGTTTACTAGGAATCTTTCAGAGCTGAAGTCCACATAATCTGAAAAGGTATAATCCATTAAAATATCCTATTTCACGTAAAATATTACAACACAGAATGATAAAAGCAGCCAGACAAACCTCTACATTATATGATAAAAGCATTTTTAAAATTCCATAAAAATTCTTTAAGTTCTGTCAAGATGTTCTGGGAATATGAACCCTGCACAATGTTCCTATAAAACCTCTCCTAGTTACAGGACAAAAATTAGTCTGCTGCACCTAATAATAGTTAAACCCAGCAATTAGCTATTCTCTTGCAAAAAAAAAAAACCTCTCACCAAATATATTACTATTTTTTGCATTTGCATAGGAGTAACCTTAAAACCCCAAGACAGACAAAGAATGTCATCATTTTTCAGATTTCATAGGTTCAGATATCCCTTAAATCCCTGTAGCGATCATCAGGGAATCTATTTCTACAGCATGAAGGTTATTCTTGCACATACAGGAACTATGCCCAGGAAAAAATAATGCAAAAACAACTACATATACAACATATGGGCCTTTGTAAACCACAACTGACTGAACTTGCTTACCTCATCTAGAAGACGCTCCTTTTCAACTTCAATTAAATCAATCATCAAACTAGAAAAATGGAGAGAAAGAATTAGTATTTTAGCCAAGAAACAAAAGATCTAGCACAGAACTCAAACACCACCCTGTGCTCGCTGAGCATCCAGGCTTCCACTGAGATCAAAAGAGCAGAATACTATTCTTTTAGCCTCTAAGAAAAGAAGAAGGAGGGAATGAAATGGGAGAAAGAAGATGAGTGCAGGAGAACAGAAAATATGCCTACACTAGAGCCCATTTTGTAGCCACGAGGGCAGCTGGCACAATATGACTCACATATATGTGACCCAACTCTCAAAACAGAGACCACATCCAAACTACCCACTGGAAATAGCACCTGGACATCTGCTATGACCAAATTCATGCTTTGGCAGTGTCTGGGAGAGTTCTAGTTCTCACAAGCTAAAAATGTAGCAGGGAATGAATCTGCTAAAAATTTAACAGAGCAGACAACTGCATGCCAGTGCATGAGCATTTGTCTGGCTTTTTTATGTTATTAGTACCGATGTACACATTATGTCACTTCCCCCCACCATCACTTCAGTGTAAGATTAGGGAAGTGCAAAGAAAAAGAAGCCTTTGTACTACCTAGTTCTTTATTTTAATGAGAAGAGAAGTAGGTACTGTTGCTCCTCTTAAGAGAGAAGGAGCTGGAAAGGTAAGGGAGTTCTACTCAGAATGGAAAGCAACAATGGGAAGTTCCAAAACTCTTCAAGAAATAAAGGTGACAAATTACTGGAGAAAGAAGCTGACTAAACCCCTGAAATGTTTATGGGTAAACACCTCTGGCCTATGGAGTCAAAGAGTGAGTCATGTTTGTAGAATCATTACAGCAAACTTTTTTCTTTAATCAAACAGTTAAGATCAGCTCTTAAGAGAAAAATAAACTTGAGACAGTCATTTAGAAGCTATGAAGATGAAGAAGATACACAGTTACAAAGCTATATTACCTGTGCCTGAAGAAAGAATTAAGACTTAGTGCTAGCTTACAAACATTAAAGCAGCTAGGGCACAATTCTGGGTACCCACAATACTTACCTTGTTTTTTAATAAAAGATGTAAACATACAGATGTGTATATAAACACCCAAGCACATTTTCATATAAAGATATTTACATATATGAAGTAGTTACGGAATTACTATAAAGATTTATAAATACAATTAGATAGCAGAACAACTGCAATAAAATAAAAATACTAATTAAAGAAAAATTACAAGATTTCATCTCTTTCCAATACCTAAAAACATAGTCTCCATAACATTTACCTTCCCAGGAAGTCATCTTTATCTGGATCTTCATCAAAGAGCTCAATCTCTAGCTCCTGTCCTGGATGTTCATACACTAAGGCCTGGAAGTTCAGTGAGAGGGCATTGTCAGTACAACTGACCAGCTTGGTTAAATGGCATAGTAACAGTAAAACAATAACCTGCAGTACTTCTGTGTAATAAAATACCTCAGTAAGCAAATGCTTTAAACAATTGCAGTTCAATGAGCAGAGCAATTTTAAGAGCTTTTCAGATGATATTTGTTAATGTTGGCTCTAAGAGACCAAATTACTTTTTCAGAATTACTGATGCTCAATCTAGACCAAAAAAAAAAAAAAAAAGTATATAAAACCAATGGAGAATTTCTGTTTTGTTACAGAACTTTGGGTTTCTAGAGGGAGACATCAAGAAGCTCCTTGAGGACAACCCCAAAATATCTTCTTTAACAGAAGAATCTTTAGAAGACAAGTCTTTACAGAACATACAAGGTATTTTTATTGGTTATACCTCATAAACTTCATTCCATTTTGGATTGAGATTTTCTTTGATGACCTTGCTTTGGAAAATTTGGTTGCCCACACGGATGATTCCATAAGGATCTGACTTTCCTTTGACAATCCCTTTTAAGTAAGTATCTTTCCCCTCCAGGTCCTGAGCTTCAATAAAGTGTATCCTTAGAACACCCTAAAAAAGGAAAAGATGAGTTTGTGTAGTAATCTGAAAGCTTCCATGTCATCACAATTAACACAATGAATGTTTTATAATTTCCATTGCCATTTCCTTAACATGAAACTTATTTTGGACATACTGTAAGTAGAAAATATCAGTGATGATCCACACACACAACAGACTTAGCACTCAAGAGATTCCTGAAAAGAAAAACTGTCATCAACCATCAGAAACATGCCAGTATATCAAGAAATACCAGGTTTCTGAGAGCAGCAAAAAACAGAAACAACTTTTTGGTGAAGCAAACTAATAGTAATTTTCCATGATAATATAAAACATATGGTACTTAATTTTTAATCTATACAGTTGAACTATACTGTAGGAAGTAATATGTTTAAGATTCCACCAAAACAGAATAAACAAATAAATAAATAAATAAATACATCTTTCTTGGTGTTCTTTTGAAACACTGACTTCACAGAAATTATTAATTAAATCAATTATTAGCAGTGACTGGATTCATAGTAACTTGTACCACTGCAGTAACTACTTAGAAATTCCCACAGATTGTCTTGAACAGTTACTACAGAAAAAAGGATATGCCCAGTTATTAGTGTTAACATAAACATGCTTACCTTTGGTATAGGAAACCGCAGCTGAGCAATCTGCACTTCACTGACAAGGGGGACTGTAATTCTATTTGGAAGGACCAAGTAGTTGGATATTATATCCAATATTATTGTGTCTGATAAGCCACTGTTGGAGAAAAGAATCCTCAGTTACTTAAAAAAAAATACTCCTTTTGCTGCTTAACAACCTAAATGGAAAAAATATTTGCCTTTCTGGGGGAGTAGAAGACACATCTGGTTTGTAAACTTAAAATAAAGGATTCTTGCCCAAACGGCCACCAGGTGGAAGCAGCTGACACCGAATAGCAGAAACCACAGGGATGAATTTGAAGTTCCCACTTCCCTGTCACAGCCAAATTTCCCCCTCACCCTCACCTTTTAAAACCAGCCCGGGTAAAATGCTATTGCATGAGTTCTCTTGCCTGCATTGCATATAACCAAGCAGAGGGTAACTGTTTATTTACTTTTATATTTCAATAATGATTTAACTCTCCTTGGAAGCTTGGCTACCCGCTCCTGTATTGTTATAAAACCAGTTGTCCTCTTGAGCTGGGAGGACCATCATTTAAACCACAGACACACCGAACACAAGCTCACGGCTGAGTAAAATGTAGCCTAGGGAACCAAAACAGGTTTTGTTCAGTGAAAAGGGAGTGGCTGTGCAACCACACTGGTAATGAATCACATAAAATTCAACTCCACACCCCTCCACAAACAGAAATGAGAACAATTTCCTAAGCTACAAGTTCACCCAGCTCAGGTCTGAACTGACAACAGATCAGTTCATTGTCAGAACAACAGCACTGGTTACACACATTGCCTACACGGGCAAAAGGCAGAACATGGAACACAAGCACCCAGAAAGGTCTCAGGAGTATGTCCAAAGGTTCAGAGAGGTAATTACAAAAATACTCTGAACTGCAGAGGTGCATTCTCACTAAAGCTGGTGGAGCTGCGATTTCTCCTCCTAAATACACTCCATGATTCCCTTTTTACACTCTTTGTGAATCAAGATGCAGATAGTAATTTTCTGGATGAAGCACTTGTATGTAAGCACCTTGTGAAGTTTTTTTAAGACTGAATCTGATGCTGGGAGTAGCTCTAACTCAGAAGCTAGCATATAAAAACACAAAAGCTGCAGTGAAATGTGATACATATTACAGTTCCATTTGGAAAGAAAATAATGTGGTGAGCAATTAACATTATGCTAGAGATGGGCAACAGAATGAACCCATTAAATACAATCTGGCCCATTAGAAATGCACACTGATTTTCATGCCAGAGGTTTGCAACCTGTACAGCCTGCATCCCCCTGGCTGCCCACTTCCACTGTAAACCCAGATAACTACAATACATGATGGAACATGGCTGACTCTTTAATGGTACTCAGAACAACAGGAACAGAAGGAGCTCAAGGCTACATCAAAATCAATGGACAGGTCTGTGCAGGCCTCTGGTTAGAAAGAAGAAACAGTGGATAATGTTACAATACTGCTCAGAGGAAAAAAGTTTCCTCTCCATTTCTGTGAGATAATTCACATCTGCCCTAAAGAGTCTTCATTCCCCTTCCCTGCATGTAGAGCTTATCCAATCACATTTACAGAGATTTTCATTCTATGTGAACCCTAGAAGTTCAGTTTCAGTAATTCTTAAGACAAATACTGCAAGATAATCAAGTTATCTGAAGAGAAGCTTCATGTAGCCATCATTTTAATATCGTGCTTTTCAAACTTTTAAGTTTCATTTTGCCAAAAATCTAGTTTCCAATTTATGTATGCTAAACTCTCTGAAATGAGCCAAGAAAACAGAATTCATGATTTTGTTAAGAGCTGACAAAAAAGTGAAGATAAACATCTCAACCAGTCTTAACATTAGAAGAAAAAAAAAACCAAACAAACCCAAGCCGAGGTGATGGTAACTACACAAACAAAAATCACACTTTTCAAAATACAAGTCTAATGACAAAACTATAGTATAGAGATCAGGTAAGCTTTTTTGTTTCTGCTTTTGTTAGGGTCCCTACTTGGCAAGAAGAGAAAGCTCTGCCTTTATGCTCAGTCCCTTAAGAACAGATAACTAATGTAGAAAACCAACTGACCTAGGCCGCAGAAAGCAAAGGAGCAGTGCAAGGAAAGCAAAGGTACCAGAGACTGACTAATGTTCAAACAGAACTACAGTAAATCTCCTTAAATAAGAGAAAGAAACAGACAGTAGCACAACACAGCCCAAGCACTGGAAAGACTCACAATCCTTTATGCCAGCACCAAACCCCAATTCTGATTCCAGAGTTTATTCTCATAATTTTATCCCAACATTAACACTTGAATTTCACTAAAACACCTGAGAAAAATGAGCCAGCATTAATGAAGTTTCACCAAGTTTTACGCAGAGAAACTGGGCTCCTAGAAGGTAGCAGATACCTTAACTTTAAACATAGGGAGCTGAAAAAGAACACTGAAGAGCGTATGTAACTAACTAATGACTTAAATGAATTCTAAAACAACATGATGCTTTCAAGCTGTTTAAATCTCATCTAGTATTAGCCAGCTGGAGTGCTCTTGGATGCACAGTATTCTTCACAAATACAAGGCAAAAATGACAATGTTTTGCATTTTTTGTTACTTAAAGTGGTCTGACTTATGGAAAACAGACAAAACACTGACCAAACTACAGAGAAAGATGCATCAATATAAACCCTTATGCTGATGCATCATTAAAAAACAGCTTCCTAAGATCATAAAACTTTAGTCAGTGGTTCTTTTGTACAATTATTTTTTCAGTTCATAAAAATGAAAGAAGTGTGCAATGTTACATATAGTTTATTAGACTATCTTCAAAAGCTCAATTTCATTGCAGAAAAATAATTGTTAGTTGCCCACTCTTTTGTATTGCTCTCTACTTAACTCTGCTTAATTTTTATCAATTTTTATCAGCTGTGTATTTTTCCTGCACAGTCTTTATTCATACTGCAGAAACAGCACATCTCTGACTGCATAGAGTGTTTTCACTGTATCTCAAGCAACCCCAACATCTTCCCATCATCCACACCTCCTCCTGACAGCACTTGAGTATTCTCACAGCCTGGCTCCTCCTCACACAGAGATTTTAATTCCACTTTTCCACAAACTATACTAATGATGAAATATTAATTACTTGTATATCCTTCTCATTGTGGAGTCATATACGAAGAGCAATGAAAGTTGCTAAAAGCTGACAGGGAAGCATCCAGCAGCTAATGCAGAAATTCAATTAGTAGAAGACATTTGCAAACAGAGTACAAGTAAGCAGTTTAGCGTGCAGCCAACAGCCATAGGACTAAAAAGGTACCTGTGGTGGCAGCAATCTCTTGTTCATCATCGTTTATAACAACTACAATATGTCAAGTCGTCATACCAAAATACGCAACTTATCTATACAGATAAGAAAAACAAATACAGCACTACAGAAACCTCTTGGCAAGGCACAGCATGAGTCACCTCAGTTACAGTTACTATAGAAACTATACCACGTCTAGATGGCACCAGTTTGTGCATGTGTAGCCAAGTTTGGTTGCTCTGGAAACCATAAACTTGAGATATTTAGCAAGACTTTGTTTACATCTAAGGTTTTGTGTTTGCAGTCAGGCAAATATGTAGCAGGATGTGATTCTCAGGAACCTAGTAAACTTAAGTACTAAATGTAAATTTAGTCATATCAAAAGAGCGAATTATTACTCAGGAGCTGTATTTTGGAAGCCATTTTCTCTCACTGATCAAGAAAACCTCTTTCCTCAGAGACGGTCTTAAGCAGGCTTGAAACATGAGCAATTCTTGCAGCCATTAACCTACTTATTGCAAGTTCTAATTTCAAACTGTTCAGCTGGGATTCCATGCAATGGCTTCACGTGTCTAAGGAAAGCAAAATCCACTTCAGTCGTGCAATTGATTACTCAGGGATTAATTTAATACCTAAATTCAAACTCCTGTTTTGAAACAATAAAAAATAATTCTGGAGCCAGGCAACTCTTGAGAGTATAGGATCTAATAAAAGGAGTAGTCACAAAATCCAAGTGTGTATCAGATCCGCCACTATCTCCTTTGCCATTGTCTCCATATTAAAAAAGCCCCTGGGTAACTGTTAAAACCTGGTAATTATGAATATATTCATGGATTTAACTTTATCAGGATTGCAATGATTCAAAGCAGCCTGATTTGCACCTCTATTGATGCTTTTTAATTTGGGATTTTATCCTGTGGTTTTAGGAAAAGCTCTGAATAAGCTAAGCATTTTTATAGCTATATACAGTCAATATTTTTGCTACTACATTTGACCTTCACATAATAAACTGAAAGCTTTAAAAGTAAGCACTTGAAGATATTATAAACTTTATTTAATTTGAATAGTCTTAAGGTATTTCTAACTTTCTTTACACAAGCAAATAGAGATGGATTGGCATACAAAGCCAAGAGCCAAGATGTCATGAACCCACTGGCATGAAAGGAAGGCTCTGTGTCTCTCTGCTGACCTAGGAGATGGCAGATAGGAAATTCACAAGATTCTGGAAATCTGGAAAGGCTGAGAACACTAAAATAAGTATATTAAAAATTATATTTCAAAGTATTTTTAACAAGACTTCCTAGATATACTTTTGGCTTACTTTCACTTCTGCAAATTGAGCAATTTCATATAATTCTACATTAAGAGAGAACTGCTCAGAGTCATCTAACCTGAAAATGATTCAACTGATGGTCTTTACTGGGGTGCAGATATATCAAACACTACTTCAGGTATACTCACTTCAGTCCTGGCACATCCAGAAGATTGGTCAGTCCAGTCCAGTTAATTTCCAAAAGCTGTGAATTACAGAGAAAAAAAGGAGGGGAGAAAAAAAGGAAGGAAAAAAAAGAAAAGCAACTTAGAATTCATAACACTGAACCAATTGTCATAGATTCTGATCAGTGGAGAATTAAGCAGTTTCCAGGATTTTCTTAAACGAACAAACAAAACAATCCTCTTCCATTCTTAAGAATTTTTAGACACATTTTTTTAAAAGTTATAAAAAGTTTCACCATTCTCTTATCCACTCTTCCACCATGCATATAAATACACACACCCCCCAATATACACAAGTATACAGGATCTACTCCATACAACCAATACAGAATAATGGAGAAATATTTTTAGAGTCACCATAGACCTGTTATAGACGAACAGTCATTAACATGAATTTGCAAATTATAATAAACTGACAAAGAATCCCACGTGAGACCAGGAAAATAAGAGATCTAGAAGACATAACCAACAGAAAGAATGAAAAATTCTGATTAAGGTGGAAAGAAGATGTGGTAACAGCTTGCAAATGTAAGAGAAGGCTGTTTTCAAGGCACAAGTTCATTCTATCACTGATAAAGAAGAAAGGTACCAACAGGATTAAGTATCAAAGTGAAAAAAATCCTCAGAAATAATTAAAAGGGATAACTCATTGCTAGATCACACATACTTTCTTCACTGAAAATCTTTGCAGAATAATATGCTGTACGAAGGTACCTATTCTGTTTCAGGATTGCTGGCATTAACAACTAATTTAAAACATCCTTTTTGATCCTACAATATTCTAATTCTAGATAGCAAAACCAACAGACCCAAGTTCCCTCAGTTCTCTCTTCATTGAATGATTTCTATTAACTTCACAGAAGTTAACAGAATACTTAAGCAACAAACAAAACCAAACCCACCCAGTTACCACTTTTCCACATCCAACTCACCCAATCTAAGCATAACTGCACGAAAAAAGGATATTGATATTCCTCAGTTAAGAAACTAAGGGTAGTGGTTCAGCTAAATGCTAAAACAAAACAACAAATCTCTACAAGAACAAATGTTGCATATTTTCACAGACCAGAATGATCCCCCTGCCTTCACTCTCTTTTTTAAAAATAGCACACAACTTTTTTTTAAAAGGATCTATTAATAGCTTAATTAGTGATTTCCTTTGTGAATACTTCCAGTAAAGACAATGCATAATGCATTTACTCATATAAGGAACACTGTTACCTAATATACTTTCGTAATAGTGGCAAAATATTTCAATGAATAATATTACCAAGCCTATCTGTAACAAACAAGCAGGAAAAAAAAGACAATTGTTATCCTTTCAATGAAAAAAGTAAGATGTAATAACCAGATATTGCAGAACAAAAGGCAAGACACATCATGGGATGTACTGCATGGGATGTACTACAAAAGCCAGCTCCATGCCTTTGCCACAAACAGGGCTAAGGCTATCCTGGGCTTCATGGAGATGATTAAGGGACTGGAGCACGATGTCATGAGAGATGCCCAGTACCTTAATTATTTTTGTGGCCCTTCACTGGACTTGTTCCAGCATGTCCCTGTCTGTCTTGTACTGGGGAGCCCCACACTGCACTCCAGACGTGCCTCACTAGTGCTATGGAGAAAGGAAAAATCTCTCTCAACCAGCTGACAGTGCTTCTCCTAATGCAGCCCAGGATGCTGTTGGCCTTCTTTGCCACAACTGCACATTTCTGACTCCTGTTCCCCTTTCTGTCCAACTGAACAGCCCATATCTTTTCCAGCAAAGCTGCTTTCCAGCCAGTCAGCCCCCAGCCTGTCCTGGGGAACAGGGTTATTCCTTTCTAGGCACAAGACTTTACATTTCCATTTGCTGAACTCCATGAGATTCCTGCTGGCACATTTCTCCAGCTTGTCAAGGTCCCTCAAAATAGGAGTACAACTATCTGGTGTATCAAGCACTCCTTCCAGTTTTAGGTAAGCAAACTTGCTGAGAGCACACTGTCCTACCATCCAGGACAGTCATGAATTTGTGCTGGCTCCAGTATTTACTCCTGGCTAAACCACTACTGACTATCCTCCAGCTAAACTTCACGTTGCTGACCACAACTCACTGAGCCCGAAGGGTTTAGCCACTTATACACCAAGCTCACTGTCCATTTACCTAGTCTGTACTCAGCAGTTTACGTATGAGAATGTTGCAGAAGACAATGTCAAAAGCTTTACTGAAGTCAAGATAAGCTGTATCCATAGTTCTTCCCCCATCCACCAAGCCAGCCTTCTGATCACAGAGGGTTATTGGCTTGGTTAACCATGAGTTCCCATTCATGACTCCCTCCTGGCTACTCCCAATCACTTTCTTGTCTCTTCTCCCTTACCAGCAGGACCAAGATCACCACTTGAGCCCCTGTGTCTTTGAATCACTCCCACAGCCATGCAGTCACATTTCGTGCTTTCCAGATTTCCCCTGAAGTGCTGTTGATCCCCACATGGGGGAGCAGCAGTGGCTAATAGTCTGGGGGCCAGACAAGCTTTAACAGCTGTCAACATCCTGAATCTGAGGTCCAGGCAAACGAAAACCTCATGAGGAAAACAGGTCAGGCTGGCACATGGGGCCAGGAGTCTCTCAGTAGTGACCACTTCCCCCTTTCTCCTGGTGCTTCAGTGCAGCTCAGGCTCTGCTGGCTTGGATGCTCCCAGGCCCTCTCTGCTACACTGGCCCCAAATCTGTTCCACAGCTGCAAATCTGCAGATGGGGCAGGAGTCATCTTTCTTGTGGCAGAAAATTTCCATCTTTCCCTATCATGGAATAATTCCACCCAGTAGTTTCTCCAGACAGTCAGAGATCCTGTTTCACATGTCTCCCTCTCTACAGAGAATCACGCTGGATGCCTGTGTGAGGGAAACTAAATTCAGTCTAAGCCATCTACCTGATCATATACATTTGTTATATATGAAACCAGACTGCCAGAATCTAGAGTAAAAATTCTTCAGCAGTTCTACAGAGACTGCTGACTTTCATCCATCAGGTGAAAGCACAAAGCTGCCACTGGCTGCAGTACCACTTTGTATTCAATGTCTTTTTTAAAGTACCTCATCTACAACTAGTTTTGCCCACTTTCTAATAGAATACTAGCAGGATTATTTTTGTGAGAAAAGGCTAATGCACATCTATTTATGGAATACTAGCAAGTCTAAATGGCAGTAATACCTTTCAGAAGAGAATAAGTTCTTAGCTAAAACTCATACAGTATACTGAACAGTCTTTTTCTTTTTTTTTTTTGAGGTGCTATATTCTTTTTTCTACGTTATTATCAATTTAAAGCTATGAGGTTTTTCATTTCCAAATGTAAAAAAACCCTTGTTGAAAATAATTTGTTATAAAATTGATTCTTTTACGTTGGTATGTAAGCTTTAGTTGTACAGTTCTACAATAACAAACTATGTGCTAGAACACAGAACATTTACATTTAGGAAAACTAAGATGATTTCAGTACATTCTTCTTTGAAAATTAATTNAGCCGTGCCCCTCTAGCGCTATTGAGAAAGGAAAAATCTCTCTCAACCAGCTGACAGTGCTTCTCCTAATGCAGCCCAGGATGCTGTTGGCCTTCTTTGCCACAACTGCACATTTCTGACTCCTGTTCCCCTTTCTGTCCAACTGAACAGCCCATATCTTTTCCAGCAAAGCTGCTTTCCAGCCAGTCAGCCCCCAGCCTGTCCTGGGGAACAGGGTTATTCCTTTCTAGGCACAAGACTTTACATTTCCATTTGCTGAACTCCATGAGATTCCTGCTGGCACATTTCTCCAGCTTGTCAAGGTCCCTCAAAATAGGAGTACAACTATCTGGTGTATCAAGCACTCCTTCCAGTTTTAGGTAAGCAAACTTGCTGAGAGCACACTGTCCTACCATCCAGGACAGTCATGAATTTGTGCTGGCTCCAGTATTTACTCCTGGCTAAACCACTACTGACTATCCTCCAGCTAAACTTCACGTTGCTGACCACAACTCACTGAGCCCGAAGGGTTTAGCCACTTATACACCAAGCTCACTGTCCATTTACCTAGTCTGTACTCAGCAGTTTACGTATGAGAATGTTGCAGAAGACAATGTCAAAAGCTTTACTGAAGTCAAGATAAGCTGTATCCATAGTTCTTCCCCCATCCACCAAGCCAGCCTTCTGATCACAGAGGGTTATTGGCTTGGTTAACCATGAGTTCCCATTCATGACTCCCTCCTGGCTACTCCCAATCACTTTCTTGTCTCTTCTCCCTTACCAGCAGGACCAAGATCACCACTTGAGCCCCTGTGTCTTTGAATCACTCCCACAGCCATGCAGTCACATTTCGTGCTTTCCAGATTTCCCCTGAAGTGCTGTTGATCCCCACATGGGGGAGCAGCAGTGGCTAATAGTCTGGGGGCCAGACAAGCTTTAACAGCTGTCAACATCCTGAATCTGAGGTCCAGGCAAACGAAAACCTCATGAGGAAAACAGGTCAGGCTGGCACATGGGGCCAGGAGTCTCTCAGTAGTGACCACTTCCCCCTTTCTCCTGGTGCTTCAGTGCAGCTCAGGCTCTGCTGGCTTGGATGCTCCCAGGCCCTCTCTGCTACACTGGCCCCAAATCTGTTCCACAGCTGCAAATCTGCAGATGGGGCAGGAGTCATCTTTCTTGTGGCAGAAAATTTCCATCTTTCCCTATCATGGAATAATTCCACCCAGTAGTTTCTCCAGACAGTCAGAGATCCTGTTTCACATGTCTCCCTCTCTACAGAGAATCACGCTGGATGCCTGTGTGAGGGAAACTAAATTCAGTCTAAGCCATCTACCTGATCATATACATTTGTTATATATGAAACCAGACTGCCAGAATCTAGAGTAAAAATTCTTCAGCAGTTCTACAGAGACTGCTGACTTTCATCCATCAGGTGAAAGCACAAAGCTGCCACTGGCTGCAGTACCACTTTGTATTCAATGTCTTTTTTAAAGTACCTCATCTACAACTAGTTTTGCCCACTTTCTAATAGAATACTAGCAGGATTATTTTTGTGAGAAAAGGCTAATGCACATCTATTTATGGAATACTAGCAAGTCTAAATGGCAGTAATACCTTTCAGAAGAGAATAAGTTCTTAGCTAAAACTCATACAGTATACTGAACAGTCTTTTTCTTTTTTTTTTTTGAGGTGCTATATTCTTTTTTCTACGTTATTATCAATTTAAAGCTATGAGGTTTTTCATTTCCAAATGTAAAAAAACCCTTGTTGAAAATAATTTGTTATAAAATTGATTCTTTTACGTTGGTATGTAAGCTTTAGTTGTACAGTTCTACAATAACAAACTATGTGCTAGAACACAGAACATTTACATTTAGGAAAACTAAGATGATTTCAGTACATTCTTCTTTGAAAATTAATTGTGCATGTTATTAGTATATATTCTCAAATCTCCTCATCTTAAATCTGAAAAAAAAATAGTTAAGAATTAAATAGTGTGAATAATTTCAGTTCTGTAGTACTTCCTCAATCCTGGAAACCCACAGATATTTAAGTAATATAGCAAACAAATATCTTGGTAGTAGCTGATAAGACTAACCACAACTTGAGTATTCAGACTGATTCTCTTGTTCTAATCACAAGTTTTGACTGTACTTTATGAGACACTTTAAAAAGCTATGCAGTCTACCAAGGTTCTAGAAGAAGTAACTTTATACTGTTTTAANTGACTATCCTCCAGCTAAACTTCACGTTGCTGACCACAACTCACTGAGCCCGAAGGGTTTAGCCACTTATACACCAAGCTCACTGTCCATTTACCTAGTCTGTACTCAGCAGTTTACGTATGAGAATGTTGCAGAAGACAATGTCAAAAGCTTTACTGAAGTCAAGATAAGCTGTATCCATAGTTCTTCCCCCATCCACCAAGCCAGCCTTCTGATCACAGAGGGTTATTGGCTTGGTTAACCATGAGTTCCCATTCATGACTCCCTCCTGGCTACTCCCAATCACTTTCTTGTCTCTTCTCCCTTACCAGCAGGACCAAGATCACCACTTGAGCCCCTGTGTCTTTGAATCACTCCCACAGCCATGCAGTCACATTTCGTGCTTTCCAGATTTCCCCTGAAGTGCTGTTGATCCCCACATGGGGGAGCAGCAGTGGCTAATAGTCTGGGGGCCAGACAAGCTTTAACAGCTGTCAACATCCTGAATCTGAGGTCCAGGCAAACGAAAACCTCATGAGGAAAACAGGTCAGGCTGGCACATGGGGCCAGGAGTCTCTCAGTAGTGACCACTTCCCCCTTTCTCCTGGTGCTTCAGTGCAGTTCAGGCTCTGCTGGCTTGGATGCTCCCAGGCCCTCTCTGCTACACTGGCCCCAAATCTGTTCCACAGCTGCAAATCTGCAGATGGGGTAGGAGTCATCGTTCTTGTGGCAGAAAATTTCCATCTTTCCCTATCATGGAATAATTCCACCCAGTAGTTTCTCCAGACAGTCAGAGATCCTGTTTCACATGTCTCCCTCTCTACAGAGAATCACGCTGGATGCCTGTGTGAGGGAAACTAAATTCAGTCTAAGCCATCTACCTGATCATATACATTTGTTATATATGAAACCAGACTGCCAGAATCTAGAGTAAAAATTCTTCAGCAGTTCTACAGAGACTGCTGACTTTCATCCATCAGGTGAAAGCACAAAGCTGCCACTGGCTGCAGTACCACTTTGTATTCAATGTCTTTTTTAAAGTACCTCATCTACAACTAGTTTTGCCCACTTTCTAATAGAATACTAGCAGGATTATTTTTGTGAGAAAAGGCTAATGCACATCTACTTATGGAATACTAGCAAGTCTAAATGGCAGTAATACCTTTCAGAAGAGAATAAGTTCTTAGCTAAAACTCATACAGTATACTGAACAGTCTTTTTCTTTTTTTTTTTTGAGGTGCTATATTCTTTTTTCTACGTTATTATCAATTTAAAGCTATGAGGTTTTTCATTTCCAAATGTAAAAAAACCCTTGTTGAAAATAATTTGTTATAAAATTGATTCTTTTACGTTGGTATGTAAGCTTTAGTTGTACAGTTCTACAATAACAAACTATGTGCTAGAACACAGAACATTTACATTTAGGAAAACTAAGATGATTTCAGTACATTCTTCTTTGAAAATTAATTGTGCATGTTATTAGTATATATTCTCAAATCTCCTCATCTTAAATCTGAAAAAAAAAAAAGTTAAGAATTAAATAGTGTGAATAATTTCAGTTCTGTAGTACTTCCTCAATCCTGGAAACCCACAGATATTTAAGTAATATAGCAAACAAATATCTTGGTAGTAGCTGATAAGACTAACCACAACTTGAGTATTCAGACTGATTCTCTTGTTCTAATCACAAGTTTTGACTGTACTTTATGAGACACTTTAAAAATCTATG
Organism: Ifrita kowaldi; assembly: GCA_013398055.1. Classification (NCBI taxonomy): domain Eukaryota; kingdom Metazoa; phylum Chordata; class Aves; order Passeriformes; family Cinclosomatidae; genus Ifrita; species Ifrita kowaldi. The sequence continues at coordinate 74,648 of VZRS01008830.1, forward strand.
CAGTCTACCAAGGTTCTAGAAGAAGTAACTTTATACTGTTTTAAGACAAAGAACCCAATTTATGATTTATTTTTTCTTTATTCACAGGCAAAACAGAAGGCAAATGCACACCATAAATACCCTCAAGAAGTGGTCCCTATCCTAAGGTGTTCATACCTGCATCCTGTATTTAGCAATCTTACATAAAGATGTTTTCAGACTAAGCAGCAAATGAGAAAATATTTGCATTTCCTTTTGTTTCCATGTTTGCATACAGTAATTAACACAGCAAAGTCCTGTGCTGTCTCCTAAATAGACTTCACTGAATAAATGCATTGAGCAACACAATGCATGTTGAAATTCAGCATTGAGAAACATCTCCTGCACTGGACTGAAACATTTATCACAGTGGTTTCTGTATTAACTGCCACAGCCCAAAAGAAAACCAAGAACAACCTAAGAGATGCAACTGAGAACTGACACTTTCCATTGATGTGACCAAAAGCATTTCAAAAGGTTGCAACACAGCATATGAAACACAAACAGTGCCTATGGTACAACCTTAGTGTCAATATTTTGGTTATTACACACCTCTGCTCACAAACAAGGCTACCCATTCATTGCATCATCAATCCTTAGAGCATGAAGCATGGAAAAACAATTACACAAATAACCTGAAAATAGTGCTACTAAGAGTGGTCATTTAGACAAGAAATACAATTAGTACATACAATATCAGAAATTCTCTTCGCTTATTGTACAGGACTAAAGACAAAGACCAATTTCAGAAATGTTAAAGACAAATCCTCTTCCATTTGAAGCTGAAGCTCAGAAATTAAAAAACATTAGTATGGCTAAGCACTTTACAGGATTATTAGAAAAGCTTTGCAAATAAATCTTAAGCCATTAAATGTTTTGGAAGGAATATAAGCCTTCAAACTCTTGCCATAATCAAGCTTTCACTTTGGGCTTTGAAGGTAAGTTCTCATTGCAGATAAAATTTGTTGCATTTGCCCACCACAGAGCTTCCTTTCCAGTTCTACCAGAAGCACCCAGCAGTAACACACACTCTAATCTTAGTCTACAGGTATTAGGGAGAAATGCTTTTTTTTGTTTTCTTTACTTATATTTTTTTAGTGTTCTATCTCCCCCTGCCATCACCCCAACATTTCCTTCAATAAAGATGTTTCAGGTCTGCACTTGGCTTCCAAAGGAAATCAGACCAGCAACAGATGCACTGTTTGCACCATAAGAAGAGTTTTCCAAAAGGCAACACCAGTTCAGACAAAAAAAATCCTTACACCTGAAGAGGTACAGAAATAGCACTGACAGCAGACAAACACACAGCAGACTGAGAAGAAAGGAGGCAAAGAATTTCTTCATAGGCAGGAGGGAGCCCCCCAGCCACAGTCCAGCCAAATAACAATGGATTTTACTCTACATTTTGGGCACTGCCATGCCATGACTTGCTGGAAAAGAAGATGACCCCCTAACTTATGGTTCTGACAGAAGTTACAGCAATGTTGCCATCCTAACTAACTGAAGAGTGCTATGGAGGAAAAGGGAGAAAGCAAAGGACTGCCAGCTGATGAATCTTTTATGAAGCACCAAATATAAAAAATTTCCATATTTAAAAAATTGCTTAACAATATAATTTCCTTCTCTGTCACTGCTTTAAGCAATGCATAATTCCCTTAGTTTAGCTAAATTCGGAGAATGCCAGCTGGTTCTCTGCAGCAGAACTAACAGGGCACTGGAAAAACTGTGTGCAGGATTTGTCACTAAGTGAAATTCTGCCAGAAGCCAGAAACGATGGTGCCTTTCCACAACACATTGAAACTGAGAGGTGACGTGCCTCACAGAGACTCTACCAGCCAGCTCACTGGACAAGGGCAGGATTCCAGACACCAGTTACACTTTCCAATGAAGTAGTCTGTGTGTCTTGTTACTCAAACCTCTTACAATTCCTCCTCTGCTCAGAGAAGTGAAAACAAATTTCGTTATCTCCCTGAAAACCACAAAATTAATGTCTTACCAAAGCTCTGGTACTGAGAACTAATGCAACGCATACATTAGAAGAGGTTAAAAAATAAAATTTAAAAATAAACCCCTGCAGCCTGTAAGAAAAAACAGTCTAAAACCTAATGAGTATCTCTATACACATTGGGTGTTCTCAAGACCCTAGAAACCTTTACAAAGGGAAAAATATGTACTGAAATGTAGAATACACAGGGCCATAAACAAAGTTCACAGAAGCACAAAAGGCAGCCTCTAAACACTGCCAACCTTCTGGCTTGATTTGGCTGCCATAAGCACTACTAATTCTCAGAAGAGAAGCCACAGAGTATTTTAAAATGCTGGTTAACAACTTCCTGCTAAACAAGTTATGGAAGTGTAAGACTTCTGCAGGAGAAACTTAAGCTCTGCTACAGGCCATGAGGATACAATTCCATGGGATAAGCTGTGATTCTTCTCAGAAATGCATTACAAGGAGGGGACTAAGATGCCCTCTTCTGTTGCTTGTGAATGGTCATACAGAGACATGGTACAATTTGTCTGTTGGTAGAGCAAAGCCCATCACCACCTACAATGCTGAAGTGCTGGCATTGTTGTAATAATTTAATATGTAACATTATCCAGTGTATCTCCCAGGAAACTCAGCCTCTCAAACAATACTACAGAGAGTAGTTGCTATAGTAGTCCCACTGGTTGCTATAGGAAACAAGGAGTATCTCTGCACAGAAATGGTGTTTAAAAGTTTTGTAACTCTCTGAAGATTTAAGTGAGACAACTGCTTGAGAGGTAAAGATGTATAGTTGAAGGGGCAGAAGACAGAGCAGGCAAGTGAGTTGAAGTGACCAGAAGAAGGATCACAGTTGACTTTACACAAATCCAGTGCACCTGCTGTTCTCCACAGTGCCAACTACTCACAGCTTCATTCAAGCCAATTCTCTCCACTTTCTCTACTCCTTCCTACCCTTCTACCAGTCTGCATTTTGGTTCACAGCGTCACACCAGTCTTGACACTCTCCTGACTTTAGTAAGCCAGCTCAGGCTGCTAAAATACATCTGAAGGACAGGAAACTGGGCACTTCTTGTGGTGTTTAATATCCTGCCAGCTCACCTCCCTTAGCCAGCTTCCTCCAGTAGCATAAGTTTCAACACTGGTGTAGGAGAGACAACAACATTGAATGGGAGGGCACAGGGAGAAAAGAATGTGGTGCTGTGGAAACACCAACTGTGATGGCCCTTAAAACATCCCAACTACCAAAATAAACTACCAAAATCTAAAATCACTGAAAAAATGTAAGTTATAGCAAATTATAAGTATACTGAGTAGCAGGGCAAATCATTCACTTCATAAGCAACAAGACTAATTCTTAATAAATATTATTCTAACAGTAGCTGTGCATCAGCATTTATACAGGTGTTCCACAAACCTGACAGTCTCATATGTTCTAGAGGCATTCCATGCATTCTACATAACCACTTTATTTCCAGCCATTCCACTGGGACTCATTCTTGCTGCAAGCACTCCTTTTGACTCTATATTTCATCAGTACTTACAATTTTGAAGGTCCCATCCAGCAAAGACAGACAATACTAAATGAAACTAAACCTACATAAAAATAAATCAAAACTACAGGGCAGAACCAATCCGTAAAGTGAGGAGAGGGAGAGTAATAATCAAGTCAGAAAGTGGAAGGCAAACCTGTGAATCTGAAAATGACAGCTTTGGAAGAGATGCCCAATTTTCCTGGAAGACAACCTGTTTTCCAGCCATTGTTCTTTTTAGAACAATAGTATTTTTATATGTTTGTCTTATTGGGAGGGTTTTGGCTTTTATTAAGAGAAAACGGTTGGGTTGGGACACACCCTCAATTCTGAGTGTGCCACTGAATAAGCTTTTGAAAATGACCCATTTACAGTACAACTATAAGCCACATTAACTTCTATAACTGAACCACAAATCAAAATAACTATGTAGTGACTTGTGCTAAAAGTAATATGATAACTAAAACTTTGAGAACCAAATATCTGGTAAATATACATAATGTTAACATAATGAGAAGTATTCAAAGAACCTCACAAATCCTGACTGTTAATCCAGTGCTACCTTCTCTCTAGCATTGACACTCAGAGATTTAAAAGATTACTTCAAACATTAGAATGCACATATTTCCCTCCATTAAAATCTCCTACATATTTGGACATTTTATAAGCTGATGAAACTTTTAGCACCTTCTTCACAATAACAACAAAATACAGTATATAAAAAGGTTTCATAAGATGTAAGAATTCTTGAAAGATCAAAAACTTCATGTATTACTCAGAAATATGAGACTGGTAAACTCATAGGCCATGTTGCCTTATATAGTCATTAAGTCCAGCAAACAGATGATACAGAGCAAGAGGAATTGTTGCCAGTTACTTTAGACTGGAAAATATGAGAACAAAATCTAATACTAGCTGCCAGCTAATTCCTCTTCTCTTCTAACAAAAATATTTAAGAAAAGCTTTCTTTGGCTGCAGCTACTTGCTCTCTAGTAAGAGGGCAGACTTTGGTTCTTGCTATAATAAGCATTATTTTACATTTTTCTACAGAAGACAGGAAAATAAACATTGAGAAAACACACTGCGGTGGGGAGAGAAGTCTGCTTGGAAAAAGCTGAACAGCCACGGATAACTGTCAAAATTATGGGCTACCTTAGATTATTTGTTGAACCATTCACCCTTAGGTTTGCTCAGACCTCGACCACTACCTTAGTTTTTAAATGAAAGGAGCATGAAAAATATTTTAACATTTTTGTAACTGAATACTTTTGGGGAGAACTTAACTTTTTAATAGTCCAAGCTGATACTCCACTCTACTTCCCATCCTTTTCTTTTGTCCCAATAAGTCAACCAAATCCCTAATAAAGTGTCATGGGGGGAGGAGCAAAGACAAAATTACTGTGGGCAAATATTTCCCAAAGTTCAGAAACTGACCCCACATGAGAGGTGTTTCACTTGGTATGTTCTCAGTTTCTTCTCTCACATGCAAGCTGTTCTACTTAAGCACTTTGCAGAGGCATCACCCTAAGAGTAGATCAGGGACAGAAAGGACTGGGCACAGGTACCAGCGTTAAAATCTGCTGGAGAGGGCTCTGGAAGTACCACAAGTGGGAAGTTTGGATACATCCTACCACAGCAGGATGCTGGGAAGCAGAGCAGTGCCAGGAACTGCTTATAGGGATGCCTGCTGCTGATCTCTCCCTCCCTACGACTGCCAGCTTTCCTACCTCTCCCCCAGAAGGCACCAAACAGAAACATCTGCAGGAGGTACCCAAGGGAAGCAATCCAGACATACTGGGTCAGGTCATGGCTCCAGCACAGAGTGCGTCAGAATGGCTTCTGCAGAAGGACTGTACAAAACAGAACTGAGAGAGACAACACAAACAACATCTAGAACACAGAGAAAGGTTATTCCTGTAGGAAAAAAAAAAAAAGGCAAAGCGTCCATTCACACAGCTACACTTTTCTCCCTGTTCCTCTAAATCAGAATGTTTGCATTTAACTTGTTTATTGGATGGTGCCTGGAATGAGCTGGGGACTGTACTGAGTATGAAAATTGTTTAGGAGAGGACTAAATAGCAAAATAATATCAGAGAGTATGTTAACAATTACATAGTGCGAACCAGCTTAAGACAGCATTCAATCCCTGTCAGGGCCATGCTTACTTTGTTACTATAAACATGAAGATTAACAGATGCCCTACACTCACTGCTCAGCCAGAGGGTAAAAATGAGGTGAAACTTAAGCAAACATCTCCTAGTGTATAGGCTCACTTCAAAGAAATCTGTGGAAATCCAAATTTAGTTCCTCAACAATTTCCAAATAAGAGCAACGATGTTTTATCAGTTTTGCATGAACTAATTCACTTTTACAAAAACACTGACTTAATCAGTCTCAAAATATTTCCAAATTCTTGCATATTTTACTAAGACTTAAGTCTCCATTCGTTCTACCCAAGCACACATGGTTTCTCTAGACAGATGAAACAAGCCACATAAATAACACAAATGATGCAAGTTTTTTCCAGGCCACACATAAACACCCAAAACCAAACCTATCTTTTCAACAAGGTAGCAAAAATTTATCATAGAACATTTGTTCAAAAGGACTTATTACAAGAATGCGATTTCTTTAAAGAAAATAACATGCCTTCTAAAGTTGAAGAATTCACTCTCACCCCCCAAGCCTTGTAAACCAGATCAACTTCTCAGAGTTCCAAACTGCTGATGAAACCAAGATGATCAATTTGAGATGCTTCAAAGTGTCTAAACCCAGACTCGTAATTTGTGACCTGCCAGTCTGAAACTGTTAAACCTTGACATCACAAGTTTTAATGTTTAATTAGAACATATTGAAGAAAAGCTTCCAATGGAAAATATATTTCCAAGTAAGAGATGGAAACAATTTCTTTAAAGAAGTCTGTGTAGCATAAGAATTTCCACATTGTTAATTTTCTATTAAGCTCTCTTATACAGTATTAAACTTCAAATTGCTGAAACTGACTCACACACACATACACAACATCAAAGAATTGTCCACCAGCCAGTGTGCAATGTGTATTATGTTATCCTTTATATTTTTATAAAACAAGATTTGTTGAAGTGCTGTGCCTAAAACTGAAATCATTTGAGGGCTGTCCTCCTGTTTACACATGCCAGTCTGCCTGTATCATTTTCCTACCAGCAAGACTTGTTGGCTCAACGGTGTTTTACTATTATTCCTGCCCAAACGTGCACTTTGGCCTAGCATATTTTCCAGCTAAATTCTGTTACCTTCTCTCTCCTTTCCACTTCTGCTACTGTCATGATCATTTTGAATTCCAATTCCATCTCACCATGTGCTTCATCCACCCTCATACTTGGGTCACTGGTAAATGTAATGGAAATTGCCCACTTGCTATCTAGGACAAAAACTTCACAGTAGGTGGGTAATTTCCCATTCTAATTTTAATTTCTGCTAACACTGGCATTGGTTTTCTTAATGCTCTTGCACAGATTTTGTGAAATTTTAAGTTAGATCACGCTTACCTACAGAATGTCCTGGGAACACCAACAGAAGCTTTTTTACAAGCAATCTAAATGATATCTATTGATCTTGCCTTACCCAGAAGGCTTGTAATAAAAGTTCGACAGCTTTGACAAAACACACTTGCAAATTCCAAGGTAATTATTATCCATCTTGGTTCCTGATAGCATCCATAAAATTTGTCCATTGCTTATCTGTGAAAGCTCAACCAAACAGCAGTGATTTCCCAAATTCTTTCCTTTTGCTGCCTAATTCTTGCTCCATCATTTTCTAACTACCATCATCAGCACTGTACAAAAAGTAAAAAGGGAGAGAAAAGTGCTTACAGGTTTCCTAAGGAAAAAAAGGGATAGTGCTCCAATTAGGGGCATGTCTCCAATTAGTGGTTCCAGGATAACCCTCATGGTGCCATGGATCTGTGGAAAGGGAAGAAAAAAAGAAAATGAAATTGACCTTAGTTCAAGTTTTAAATAGAATTTATTTGCTGGCAATGCTCACACTTCTAATTCATTAAATTCTTGCTTATGGAAGAATTTTACATATATATAAATTCTTTCTTACTCTGCATGTCACCCAAACCCAAAAAAATTCACACAAGCACTTAACAGCTGGGCTTAAAAATTCATTACATTCATCTGTATGATGCAGTGTCATGTTGGTGGTAATTTCCTGAAAGTGTGAAGTAGATTATTTCTACAGCTCAACGTAAACAAATGTGACACAAGAAGCACAGTAGCATCCACAGGTACTAGAGCAAAAGCAGGTAAATGCTTGTAGGTGTGTCAAGACACACATGCACAAGAGGTAATTCTCTTTCTTAGGGAGAGATCTGTTATCAGAAAGTTAAGGAAACCTCCGGAACAATATCAGAAGGAAAGGCTACTAATAGTAATTGCATCTAAACCGGTAATTCTATCTGGCAATGAGATATTAAATGAAACAAAATTTTAAGGTCTGTGGTGCCTTCATAAACTGACACAACACTTGAACACAAGACACATCACATTGTCTTGAGGTGAAATTATCTCCAGCTTTTCCTGTAGTAAATGTTGTTTATTTGAAATAGTTCTACATCTTAAAGGAATTTAATCTTTAAAGTCACGTTACTGAAATTATCATGCAATATCAATACTATTCAAATGAGAAAAAAAAATAGTAAGATACAAAACTACAGTTTTCTTTCTTACAGATTATTTCATCAGAAAGTAATGACTAAGTGATACGAAAATCAAAAGAAATAAATTGAATTTCACCTGTATACTTTTCACACCAGCTCTGCAGAAGTATCTCTTGATCTCCAAATCAATTTCACAGTTTCCAACGAAACTAAACCAAAAAAGAAAGTATACATTTCACTTTTATGGACTAAATTGCAATAAACTGTTAGTTCTGTTTTGCACTGTCATGACAACGTATTTTGTATCTCAGTATATGCACAAAAAATGCACGTTGATATATCAGAACATAAAACAATGTCAGTCTGCTACAACGTGCCCTTCAAAACATCACCACTGTCATCAAAATCACTCAAATTAATACCTAGGTTTGCTATCATCTCCAGAAGGATGCATAACAGAAAACAAGCAAGAGGCCCTACTTTTGGGAAATGATGGACACAGAACTCATACTCCGTTTCAGGAAAGCTCTCCACAGATCTCATTGATAGTAAATGTACCCAAATTCACTCTCATCTAACAATCATGAGAAGCACTAGACAGAGATGGTTGTTATGCTAAAAATGAAACTTGTCTGAAATATTCATAGACTTGCAAAGCCAGTCATATTTAGAATTTCAATAAGCAGGGCATGCTGAGCTGAATGATCCTCTAAGCAAGTTTTATGCCAAAAACAGTTGGGCCCATTCTGAAGGGAGAGAAGGCAGGAAGCAAATAAGAGAATATATTAAAAACTATGCAAATTTCTCCCTGAACAGTTCTTGCATCCTGTTTTTGGGGATGCAAGGTCAAGTGATTGAAATTTTCCAGATGCTGCCCTGTATTTTAGGTTTGTCAAAGATGGTAAAAAGAAGCCCCATCTGTTCTGCCCATGCTACAAGGCTACAAGATTATTCTCATACAACTGAGGCTTGGATTTTTAGCTGCCCTCCTTGAAGCTTCATGCAGTTCAAGCAAAGCTGAGCAACTTTTTTCCAAGAGTTGGTACTGCTGTGAGACACATTGGTTCTGAAAACCAACAAATGTTGAGACTCAACAAGGAATTCAGGAAGAAAGCTTGAGACTCTGATTTAGCAAGGAATTGATCAATGATTCTACAGAATGAGAGCTAAAAGCAAAACCCAACAGGTTGAATACCATGCTCCAGGTAGGGAGAGATGAGCTGGATGAGGACACTGGCTAAGAAGATAAGAGGCTGTAACAGGAGGACAAATGAAATCTGAAGAGCTTTCTGAACAGACTGCCTAGGTAAAGAAAATGGAAGAAGGAACCAAGTGGGATGGAGATGAGGCAGATTAAAGCCATACTGCTGGAAGGAGAGGGAAAATGTTTCCTCTGCAGGGCATCCTGTTCCAAACTCTGCAGCAGAGCCCAGCTTTCTGCACATTAGTTCCTCAGACCTGGCCTGTACAGTGAAATACTGTTAGCTGTGTGGAATTCCTCTCTTTATCGGCCATTCTAGGCTCAAGTCAATATAAAATAAATTACTCTCACAGTAAGAGCAGAACAGCAGGATTGCTGTTCCTCCCCCTGAATCTGATGGCCACAAGGTACTAGCAAAATAAAACAAAGGTGAGAGCTGCTGCATTCCACATATCCATTATCCAAATCATCTGTAGCCTCCTCTACTCCATGTATGGTGGTGCTGTCTTTTGGATTTCAACAAATGCAAATCTTATCAATCCCTTAAACAGAAATAAACAATAGCACCAAGACTTTCCTGTAAACATCCATCGTTGGAATTTATTTTTGACTATTCAAAAGATAACACTATGCAGAATCCTTTTTGTTCAATGGCCAGTTTGGGGAACTGGAAGACAACAACATGATGGGGTCTATGTCAAAGGAAGGTGATAGCTGCTTTCCTTGGAAGGAATGTAGTGTGACTGTACAGTTTAAAAATAGGTACATAACTTTTAATACACAATTTAAAACGATGTAATTTCTATTTTTAACCTATCTAACTATATATAGACATAGTAGGGATATATATAAATACACTCCCACATATATATAATTGCATAACAACATGACACAGAGAAGCAAGGTCAATTAAAACCTGCAACTGAAACCTCAATCTCAGCACGCTGCAGCATCAGAACTATTTGAGTTATGAAGACCGGGAAGCAATATGCTTGTTAGAAAATCCATAACAACATGATGACAAACTGAAGTAAAAATAGTAACAAACTGCATTTGAGGGGACTAAGTCAACAACATTTAACCTCATAAGAAAGCTAAATATGGTGTTATCCCCTAAGATATTTGGCTGAGTCCATTAACAGTTGATGCCTACACAATTCCACTGTAATATACCATACAACTTGAAAGTTCATTTAGTAAGCAAATTCTATACATTCAGATCATAATATCCCAGAAATATTTATGATCCCTTTAAGGTACAGAACACGGAGATAGATTACAGTTTAATGAGGACACTCTTGTAAGAATATTAACAGCAGCTGTACTGAATCAAAAGAGAAGTGCAATGCACTGCATGTGGTCACTGTAGCCCATGGAAGATACCCAGAAGAAAAAGAGAAAATAAAAGGTTAGGACAAAAATATTTCCTATTTAACAGTGATATGTGACTCTGTACACTGGATTATCTCAATTGTTTTTAGAAGGTCTTTAGACCCTATTTTTCAACTGTCTTCTGCCAGTACAATGTAGTGAGTTTCCCCATTGAAGTACTCCACATTTGAAAAAATCTGCCATGTGTTTCAATCTGCAGCCCAAAACTCTTTCAGAGCATCAATTTTTGTGTGCCATAAGAAGCTGAAAAAACTCAAGCTACTAACAACTACTTCTTCAATCTGTCAATCTTTTTTGCTTTCTTTGCTACAGTTCCCATTTAAATTGACTGAGTTTTCTGTTGATCCATAACCTTTAACTTTACCCAAGTATCTACTACATTCATGCACTTTAGCAAACGTAAGATTTCTTTCTATCAACAATTTATTTCAATTTTTATCTTCATTTGCTAAAGTAGTTGAAATTTTTCCCTTGCCCATATTTGTCACCAAGTACTAGACTTTTAAACTGTAACATGACTTTTGATAATTTTTTTAACATAAACTCCACAGTAAGAGAAAGGTAAAGCATTCCCTTCACAAATATGGTCCTCAAACTGAACCTTTAAATACAGTCTCCAGTGAGTGTTTTGTGGATTAGCTATTCAAGCTACTTAGAGTGAAGTTTTTAATTGGATCCTGAGCAATGCATAAAACCTGTCCCGAAGGGTTCTGAAAAATGGTCTGAAGCAGTGATCATAATGCACTCAATATCCTTGCAGAAACAACAGAAACTAAAACAAAACACACTCCTTTTAAAATTAAAATTAAAAGCAGACAAAAAAAAAAAACCCACCTTCAAGGATGATGCACAAAAATACGCTAGGAGTTTCAGAGACACATTGAAACTACTTAAAAGTACTGTGGAAGGTCCAAAGCAAATGCACACACCCCACCACAAACAACTGACAGTAAAAAGGTTAAAAGAAGCCACAATGGCGAAACTGCAGCATAAAAGGGGATTCTTAAAAGAATTAATGTACTTTAAACAGAAAAAAATATATAAATAAAATTAAATCTTTCCTTCCTTCCCTCACCACACACCCCACAGGGCTTGGCTTCCTACAACTATTCTCATGAATGTTGAAAAACGTTGTTTTCCTTCTCAACTGTACTTAGGGAATGAAGGGTTTATAGAAAAATCCTAACTTTAAACTTAGAAATAAATTAAAATTATAACAAACTAATTTAACTGGAGATTAAAATCTACAGGGATAAATATTCCAAAGGATGGACTTTTCTCCAGCAGTGAGACCGTTCCTTATAATCCTGCAAAACTGCAATGTAAAACAATTTAGGGTTGGTATCTCTATTTAACTCTATATCTAAATGTACCAAGATACACTTATTTGTCCTGTTACTACTGACACAATCCCAGTGGTAAGACTCTCAGAGGATATATAAATCAAACTATTAAAAAGCAAACAACAACATGAAACAGTAACAACTGACACTGGGGGCCAGAGGGGCTCTCTGTCTTAAACTTGCATACTAAAAGCCTTTGAAAAAGAGCCCTTTCCAAATGAGGTGCCAAGGACAAGTCTTAAATATGAAACAAGACTTCCTTTGATGATGGTTTTGTCTAAGCCTTAATTCCTAGAAGCTGTGATAGTCACTCCATAGCTCTCATTTCCATTTTTTTCCTGGAAGCCTATGCCACCGGCAGTAGGGACAGGCTGTCGGGCTCAACAGGCACCCAGCTGACCCAGCACTATTATTGTTATTTAAACCACTTCAAGGAATTTATTTCAGCCTTTTAGATTGGATTCTATTGCAGCTGTCTACCACTTCTCTAAGTAGGCTGCAAGGTAATATAATGAGACATATGGGTAAAGATTTCCTTCAGGTCTACATAACAGGACACTATTCCTGAATTTTTTGTAAAAACCTACTGGCCTTTTTACTTTTATCTACTTCATGAGGATGAGCAGAAATTTAAAAAAAAAATTACTACATTTACTCTGTCTTCCTGTGAATAGTTCTGCTTTAAAAGGAAGAAGTGGTCTTGGAACAGAAACAGCTTCTCAAAAACAATTTCTATGGTCTGTTTGTGGGCAGACAAGATTTTTTTCCTGAGGGCTTATATCTGTAGAGGTGAGGCTGCTCTCACAGCTGCTGTCAAAAGTGTCAACAAAGAAAATTGAAGAAAATTTCTCCATTAGGGCTAACACATTCATCCAGTGAAATAAGCTCTCCAGCTCTCTCTGTTGTATTTTGTCCAGCAACACCAACCCCTGGTTTGGATAGCTGTCTTTTTCCTACAGAAATAAAGTGATTCAATTTAATAAAGACTGTGCTCTGATCACAGATGTAGCCCCCACCTGCTCTGGAACCCAGGGAAGGAGATGGCAGCATTTTCTCTTGTCATTTTGGGGCCTGTCCCACTCTGCCAAAGCAGCAGAGGCTTCAGCATAGCTGAACTTCAGACAAATAATTCAAAATTAAGAATAACCATGTTCAAATTTTGGAAGTGACTCTGAAGCTGAGATGCCTGATGACCCTTCTGGCTATTGCCACAGAAGCAGTGAGGAACACAGAAGGCTGCTCTTTGCTGGACTGCCAGTGACTGACAAATTTGGCCTTTCCATAACCCATGAACAGGCAAAAGTACTCACTGTAACACAGACCTATGATGGTCAATTATAAAAACATTTCTGGGTTCACTGACTGAACTTTCAAAAAACTCTGCAACTGCAGATTGTGTTGAGAATGACTTGGTTAAATGCAGGGTAGACCTACTGAGAAACCTATATCAAAGGGGCTATGATGAAATGGCAAAGAAACATGAAGCAATGAAACACAATCATTCTGGCATTTTATAATACTCTGGATAAAGTAAGCACAAATACTTCTGTTGCTATCATTAATTTTTTTCTAATATTATGCTTATGAAAAGAATCTAAGTAACTGAGAAAGTAAAAAACCCAAAAAATCACACATCTTAGATTTCAGACTAAATTTAATGGCAAAGTATTAATACATTAAGGGAAAAAAATCAAAGATAGTGCTTTATCTTTGGAAAGTATTCTTTTATTTACAAACATGACTTTAATAATGAAACCACACAGATTTGATACTCCACTTCCCTCAGATAAATGCTATTTACAGCATGCAGTTTCTTCCTCCATTCATACACCATTAGCACTAACTGTATTTGCATAATGAAGCAATTCTCCTTTCAGGCCAACATAACTGGCAAATCAAACAATGTGCATATTATAAAGCATGGACTGCACTGAAATATGGTAATGAAGTTTACCTGATTTGAAGATCCAAAATGATCTGCCTTTTGTCCACATTTTCAGTGTACACTTTTACACCATTTATCCTCAGAGGCTGGAACAATGAAGCAAGTAAAAGTTGGATTCTGCTACAGAAGTATATTAAACTCTTAAGTTTGAAATAAAGGTGAATATAGGCACATTCATGCCTGGAGTTAAGAATAGACTATAAACATTAAAAGGTGTGAAGTAAGGCTATCAATTTAGTTCGAGTCCTTATTTCAAGGGTAAAAAATACCTTGCTGGGATCCACTTAACCACAATCCTTCTGGCAATTACCCTGGGTATAGACCACTAAACTTCAAGATTTATAAAATATTTAAAAATCAAGCTTTCCCTCTCCACTGCATAAATATCTGATGTTTCTGTACAGCTGTATGTCTAACACTCCTAAAGCATTCTTTTCTGTGCAACTACAACAGCAAGCTAAATTTAATTCACAAAAAGGCAGTTGCCTCAAGCAGAATTTAGTGACAGTAGATGGAAAAGAATCCTTAATTCCCATAAAAAGTTGAGTCAACCACTCTGTGCTCTCTCTCTAAATCATTGTGTTGACTCTCCCCACTCTCTCCCTTCCTCACACAGAACTAACACGTATCAACCACACACTCTCAAGCCTCAAATGTTCATCAAACACTAGGCAGGAGAGGATGACCAACAACCTCACTTTTGAGTTTTTCCTTTCTGGAAAAATTGTCATATTTCTGTTTACACCTTTTTGATAATTTATATAAAATCAAAATCTCACTGCTGTCTTGGGGCTGTGCAGCTCAATCCACTCAATCAAGGCTGCAATATAAAGTAAGAATAGCTGTTTGTCAAGTCCAAGATTACTCAATCCAGCTGCAGAACCGTACAGAGGTCTGGGTGCTAATCTAAAACCTACTTAAAATTAGTATGGCTTAAATGGAATGTTACAGTCTGCAATACAAATACATCTAGGGCAGGACAGAGGCCTTGTGTAAAAGGATTTACAATTAAAAAAATAATAAACCCAACACACAAAAGGTGCAGTAAAGCATAATGAATTGTAACCTACATGAAACAGAGTCACAAAGAGAGAAAAACAATTCCCCTCTATCACACCTGAAATTAATTTCAGGTTTCCTAACATTTGGGGGTGTGTGGAGGTGTTGATTTTTAAATCCTTACTTGAAATTCTATTTATGACATGCAATAGGAACACGAAAGGCAACTTCAAACAAAAGCTGTTAAACTGCATCTCAAAGCAGTAAAGTTCTGGTTGATGCACAGAAGATTAAGTAGTGCTGAACTCATTGCAAGCAGAGGGAACTCAGCTTGCACTGGTCAAACAGGCTCTTCTGCAGGCATGTGAGACCCCTTCTTGCATGGGATGGAACAGAAGACAAACATCTGTATGCTCCTTTATGCTGTGCTCTGTGCAGTTCTTTGGAAAGCCAAGCCAGCAGCCTTGTCATTGACTCCACACATAACATGATTAGAAGTGCATCTGTTACAAGAAAACTGCACTTGGATCATCTGGCAGAAGGATAATGGTCCCTGCTCACTTAACATAAAGCATTACATGAACAATATTAAAATCACATCGCTGTGAACTCTTCATGTGACAAGGCATTACTACACTTTGAGTCTTCTCCAAATTCTCAGTCAAGTTTCTGAAGCACAGATCCCACAAAATATAATAAAGCCTCTGCTAAAAAACCCACACATTTTTAGTTTATTGTTACAATAGAAACCAGAATCAGGCATATGAGCAAGTGTCACTGAGAAATATTTCTGTGTAGATTTGAACAGACTACATGAAAATGGTATGTAAAACAGGATCTCTTTAAAAAAACTTCATCAGACACTGACCTGATGACCAATATCAATCTTTGTAAAACTGAAGGTACTGAGGTGGTTGTTTGCGCCTCTTACTGCTGGTTCTATGGTCTCTCGGAAGAGTTTCTCAATGAATTGACAAATAAAAGGCCACATCTGTTTCACAGTCTAAGGAGAAAAAAAAATCTAAATGGAAGGATAGTACTTAAATAAATGCATAAGTTACAAATGTAAAAAAGTCAGAACTTCACTGCATCTGAATTTTCTGTCTGAAGATTCTATATCGCTTTTTTTCTTACTATTTTCTAAATAACTGATATTCTTCTATGCTCTTTGATGAAAGGTATTTTTTAAAAAACAAGCTACATAGATTTATATCTTAAATTATCACATGCACAAATCAAAACTTGTAAATTTCATTTTTTTTTCGATTGTAGGTCAGGAACCTCCAGTAACTGGAAAGTATCCCAGACAAGTAGAAAATTAAAGATTGTGTTTACAGCTGCCATGACTTCCACACAATTATAGCTGTCATTACTGTAATGCCACTTAAAATCATTTACAAAACTCACAACTTCAGGACCATGAAACTAAATTTAATCTTTCTTGTGACTAACTGGATCAACGACCAGAGACTTCAAGTGTATGAAGCATAAAGTTAAAACTACTCTGTTCTCAGGCTCTTGCCTCACCTTTTATTTTAATCTCAGCTTTCCCTCCTGCCCCTTCCCATTTGGGAACAATGTTTCTCCTTACCTTGTTGAGCCATTCTGCTCTCTCTGTGTCTGGAAAATGCACCTAAAAAATCAAAACAAAACACAACACAACAAATTAATTCAAATACAAAATGCTTTTAGTTAATTGTGTCCAGTCATTTATAACACCGGAAAGCTTAGGGATCTCCCTAGACAGTGGACAACATATTGAGCAGTTAACATTCATGACAAGAGAATCAGCATACAAGCAGATTAAAATATGAACTCATTTCTGAACTACATAAATATATGCTTGGACTGGTTTCTAATAGTAGCATCTGGAATAAAGTATTGCTGTAACACCATAAACAAACTAAAAACAACACATCTTGTGTCAACCAATATTAACATGACACACGTGACAGAGTCCCAACTGCACTTCTACTTCCTTTCATTCATGCTAAATCTTTTTCAATATCAATAAACCATGGCTATAAATATTTAATCAATGAAGTTGAAGCTCAGGAATATGGATTTAAGTTTGGCCAAAAGCCCTTTGAAAGACATTTCTAGTGACTTCTTTTCTTAAACAACTGCAGAAACTAGTCAGAGACAGTATGACAGTTTATACACAGGGTAGAAAGTACCCAAGGCAATATGAAAACCTCAATTAAATGCTGGAAGAACAGACACAGTTTTCCAGACACAGAAGGAGAGCACAGTTTATAGTTTTACACACACACACACAAAACCCAACCAAAAATCACCACCAAACAAAAATAAAGCCCTGAAGAAGCAGAGCTAAGAAGCATTTCTTTAGAGACTCACAGGCTGTAGGACAAGATGCAGATCACACCTCCCAAACACAAAGAGCCTTTGAACAGACTAAAAAACCATGACCTACATGTAGTGACTTTCGCGAAGCACTGTCTCTACTTAACCGAATTGCAAAGTCTTAATCTCTTCATAGCGTAACAGATTGTACCACTGGCTCCAAAAGCAGTTATTTTTATTATCCATATCCCAGATGAGAACAGTCAGTGACAGACATACTCTTTAAACTGTATTTTCAACAAGATGAATTTAATAGCAAGCCCCACTAACAATTTTTTTTAAGTTTTTATTCAGTTCTTGCATTAACAATCAGCACTAACATATTCTACATATACTCAATCTACCCTCAGAGCAGTCTTTAATGTTTTTGCTATGCTGGAGGATTGGCCCCTGCATCATAATCTATAATGCCACAGTTACCTCTCCAGTTTGTTTCTTTTTCAACACTCCCACGTCCATAACAAAGGTAAGCCCTATGCTTCTACAGATTCTTGAAGAATTACAAATGCTGCAACCTTCCACTGTCAAGAGAAGTTCTCAGCATCTTTTTCAAATTACGTTTTTCAAGTATATCACATATCTCTCAAAACTATTACAAGTGTTGCAAAATCATTTCTGCACCAGTTTGGCTGTAAGAAAAAACATTCAACGTGGTTTATTTTACTAAATAAGTTTAAAAAATAGAATTATTAATAACAAATGGAATTATTTGGGAACCACGTTTTTTTATTTATTTAGAATTAATTTCCTAGAAAATTATGGTGGGTAGAATGTCAGAGCTCTGTACTTAGAGGGTTGAGGGTGGTGTCCGCTTTTTGAAAACAAAAAGTACTGAATTTTTTTTTTCATTTTCAACAAAAGCAGTTACAAGTATGTACACAAACTTACAGCTGAACAGAGCTTACACTCAGTTTTTGTCTTGCAGGGTTCTCAAGTTGCTCCCAATGGTCACAACGTTAAAGGAACAGAAAGCATGAATACCCTTAACCCCTATGCTAGTAAATAACATTTTGACCTTTCCTCTAAAATATTTGTCTTCTGAATCTGCAAACAGAAAAGGTGCCAATTCTCAGTAATGACTTGCGCATGACGTTGGATCAACATAGCTCATTCTGATTTGCTTAAGAGAGCTATCAGTGATGTTCAGTTTGACAGGGTGAGAACTGCAGAGCTGTTCCACATAGTGGAGACCACCGTAATCCAAGAGGAAATGGTCAGCAACCTGCTACACCACTTAGACAAGCACAAGTCTCTGTGGCTGGAAGGGATCCACCCAAGGGTACTGGGGCAGCTGGCAGAAGTGCTCACAGAGCCACTTCCCCATCATTTACCAGCAGTTCTGGCTAACTGGGGAGGTCCCAGGTGACTGGAGGTCAGCAAATATAACCCCGTCCACATGAGCCTGGGGAATTACAGGCCTGTCACTCTGACCTTGGTGCCAGGAAAGATCATGGAGCTGGTCTACTGTTATGACAGCGTGAACCAGCTGTGGATGTGTCGACCCTGACTTTCGTGAAGCCTTTGACATGTTTTCCCACAGCATCCTCCTGGAGAAACTGGCTGCTCATGGTTTGGACTAGTGTACAATTAGCTGGGTAAAAAACTGGCTGGATGGCCAGCCCAGAGAGTGGTGGAGAATGGAGTTACATCCATGGTTGTAACTCTGGCTGGTCACAAGCGTGGTCCACAGGGCTCAGTACTGGGGATACTCCTGTTTACTACTGTTATCAATGATCTGAATGAAGGGATTGATTGAGCCCTCGGTCAGTTTGCAGGTGACACCAAGTAGGGTGGAAATGTTCATTTGCTGGAGGGCAGGAAGGGTTTGCAGAGGGATCTGGTCAGGCTAAACTGATGAGCCAAGGCCAATGGTGTGAAGTTCCACAAGGCCACGTGCTGGGTCCTCCATTTGGGTCACAACAATCCCAGGCAGTGTTAGAGGCTGGGGACAGAGTGGCTGGAAAGTGGCCGTGCAGGAAAGGACCTGGGGGTGCTGGTTGACAGCAGCTGAACATGAGCCAGGTGTTCCCAGGTGGCAAAGAAGGAAAATGGCATCCTGGCCTGTACCAGCAACAGTGTGGCTAGCAGGACCAGGGCAGGGATTGTCCCCCTGAACTGGGCACTGGTGAGGCTGCACCTGGAATCCTGTGGCCAGTTTTGGGCCCCTTAATACAAGAAGGACACTGAGGTGCTGGAGGGTGTCCAGAGACAGGCAGTGGAACTGGGAAAGGGTCTGGAGCACGGGTCTTAGCAGGAGCATTTGAGGGAGCTGAAGTTGTTTAGCCTGGAGAAAGGGCAGCTCAGAGGAGACCTTATTGCTCCCTACAACTTCCTGAAAGGAGGTTGTAGCCAGGTGAGAGTGGCTCTCTTCTCCCATGTAAAAAAGAGAAAGGATAAGAGGAAATAGTCTCAAGTTGCACTAGGGATGTTTAGAATGGATATAAGAAAAATTTTTTCATGGAAAGGGTTGTCAAGCATTGGAACAGGCTGCCATGGGAAGTGGTAGAGTCACTTGGATGTATTATTTTAATACATTTGTAATGGTGTTTTAATACATCCATTACTGGATGTATCAAAAAAGCCTTGCAGCTGTGGCATTTAGGGACATAGTTTAGTGGTGGATCTAGCAGTGTCAGATTAATAGTTGGACTCGATGATCTTAGAGGTCTTTTCCTAAATTCTAGGATTCTACAGCCATTGCAATGAACAGCAACAAACTAAAATAAATAGAAACAACCAATTAAACACACAGAGGAGGAAAGGAAAAGAAAATTCATGGAAATACCAAAAGCAAACCTGTCTGCTGTGAGTAATGCAAGATATAACAGTTGTCATGTTCACCACTCATTTTTAGTCTTCTGTACAAGTATCCAGTTGACATTCAACAGAAGAGACACACTAGACTGATAGAGCCTTCCCACTCTAAATATAACCTCAGCCCAGATGAAATTCACCTTCCTCCACAGGGTGATCCGACTTCCCAGATTCAGAGTATAAACTCCCTAAGGCACAGGCCACGTTCCCTGCACCATGCACACAGCTGACATGCAGCACACCCCTGTGGAATGAGGAAAAGAGGTAGCATCTCTCTTGCACCTATCAAGCACTCTTCACATTAGTCCCAAATTATGCAGAAACACTTGAGATAGGCTGGGAAACAACCAAGAGGCCACAGATACCAATATCTAGCCATGTATGCTAATTTATTTATTTTTGATTTTATCTACTCTACAGTATTTATTAACACCTTGCTTAACAGGACACGGTTCTTAATTTTTCCACAGATTTAATAATTACTTCTCCTTTAGTGTGCCACACCTATCATGCTCCTACAGTTACATGAGTTGGCACTAAGCCAGCTCCTCAATTATATAAGCCTAGTTTACTCCTGCAGTTGCATGTGATAATAGGCAACAAAAAATAAAGTATCTTCCATTCCTGTTTCTCATCCCTTTTCCATTCTTGCTTTTCTGCTAGCTCATTCCACTTCTAATACAATTCAGTTTGGTGTCTATTCTGACACTCAAAACAGAGAGCAGAGAACCTTACATTTTCAAGACTTTGAAATTTTCAGTTAAGCCAACCTTGAATCAAAAGCTGAGTTATACTTAATCTTTAGATGCTCCAAACCCAGGTTGTCTGAAAACGAAGAATAAAATATTTATCAATCTACTAATCCCATATATTTTTAGCCTGCTATATGAGACCACAATATTAGTGGCAAAGTTATGTTTTGCTTTAAGAGTTTTTGACTTCAAACACAATCTTATGCATACAACAGGAGAAAGCCTGAGGGATTGAAGTTGGTACACTGGATCAGTCAGGACTGACACAAGAGCATTGAAGCAACTGCACAAACATTTTATGGCCAGAAGCAAGAATCAGACTAACTGACGTGCAAAATCTGTTAATTCTTGTATAAAAATCTATTGACAAGCACGACAGAAAGAGACAGAAGTCAAGATTTCAGCTAAGACAGTTAAAGACTAGAAGCATTTTCCTCTTGGCTTCTGTTAGTAAATTGCTCATGCAGGTTTGGCAAGTACTGTCATTTCAACCATCAGTGTAGTAATTTATTATTTAAAGCAAAGTATAACAAGAGAGAACTGTTGCAAGAAATGCTCTAACAACCATGTTCAACACCAAAAACATCATAAAATTACATGTTCCAGGAATGTTCTATTATTAAACATTATCTTGCAAAATACTTGGAAGTGCTCGAAAGATGTGTTTCTGCACATTAAAAAGACACAATTTGGCTTTCTCACACAACTGCTTGCGCTTAGCTCTAAACAACTTTCAGGTTTACTTCCAATTTCTGATATGCTCAGATCCTGCACTTTCAAAAACTCAATTCAGAACACAGTGTTTTTTGTAATGATCAATAAAATACCAGAAAGAGCCCAAGGAATGCAGTTCTTTGTTCTGTCCTAGAAGACAATAGAAAAGAAGGGACAAAGAAAACCACTAACAATAACAGTAACAACAGTAGAAATGCTTCTTACCCACAATTTTTTTGTTTTTCAAACTCTCTACATACACTCTTCATACTGGCTAAATTAGTGACTCAGTTTTCTAGCTAGACTATCACATGCATCTTTCTAAGGAAGCAAGGCTAGACACAGAATAATGACTATTACACTCAAATGCCATGGACTAAGGATTGGTGGGAAATTTTAAAAAGTCAAATAGCAATCAGCAAATAATATGAAATGAGCTTCAAAATGTAAATAATAACTAATGCCTTAAATACAATTCTTCATTCACATAAAGGAAGTTTCACTTATCTACATAAATGTCACTAAAAGCAAGCATTGACAAAAAATTCAGAAGGAAAGACATGACAACACCTTTCTGTAAGTAATGGTGAATTGCCCTCACCTCAAATTACAGGTACTAATAATCTACTTTTAAATATAAATTGCATAATAGCTGTTACTGTTCACTGATCCACTCACTGTAAAACATTTTTCTTTTAAAAATTATCTTTGAAAGTTTTCTCCATCCTTAAAGGTATTTATCAGACAACCCTCATTAAATTTAACATCTATTTGAAGAATATGATTAACACATAGGTCCTAAGTATTATTTACATGAACTCAGACAAAAAACCCCCCAGCAACTACATGGAAATTACAAAACTACAGGTATTGACCAGAGCATTCAAAAAACTGAAAACTTTATTTGCTACAAACCAACCACTTTTTCCTGAATTGTATATTACAGCAATGTAAAAAAAAGGAAGCAAAAAGAGCAGATTAGATTCAAAGAAAAAGAAAAAAAAAAGAACAACAACAAATAAAAAGCCGCTCAACCCCCCAAAATGTTGGGTTTCTTCCTTTTAACATTCAAAGATTAAAGGTAAGAATCCCAACGCTCTCAGGCACATGGTGTGATTCTTGGGGTGTTCTGCATAGGAGTTGGACTCAATGATCCTGATGAGTCGCTTCCAACTCAGCATACTCTACATTAAAAATAATGTATTATCATAGCTATGTTTAACAAATACTTAATTGACTCAGCATTACTTAACCTATGCTTAGTTCCTTCTATTTGCATTGATTATTTGTTGCTCCAGATGTAAATCTTAAAGAAAATTTACCAGTCACTTTAAGGTCACACAATACAATCAAGTTTCTTGATACAGTTACAATGCAGCAAAGTATTCTTGAGCAATTTTCCAGCTATTTCACAAATATCTTTTCTATTAGATGCCAATCCCTTCTGCTTGTTTTGGAAAGTTAAAATTATATACAAAAATCCTCCTCTCTATCGAAAGTACATTTGTCTAGTTTAAATGTAAAAATGTGTAAGGGTATCACAGTAAGTTTTCATAGTCTCCTCATGCATAATCAGTGGATAGGCAGACCATACCACAGAAGGAAATTCAGGACAGAAGCCCAAATTAGGTGCTCTAAGACTTCCTGAACATAAAACATAAGCAGTTATTTAACCATTAAGCCTAAAGCCAGGTGGTGTGGCAAAAAACCAAAACACACTAAAATTAAATTATCCTCTGAATTACAGCTGACAGTTTGTCTAAACTCACTGCACTTGTAACTCAAAAAGGCCAGAGAAAGTTACTAAAAGAAGAAGCCCAGCACAATAGAATAAATCGTGTCATATAGTGATATTCAAGCTCAATTTAACAGCTATTCACTCCAGTGTTTTCCAGTTGGTAAAGCAGGCTGGCCTAAGGACATTTTAGGTAAAACAGCTGCGCAGGGCTAATAGCTTAATCCCATGTATTCCAGCCAGCAATCCCCTCTCTCACTCTCTGAAGAAACAAGGAGCAGCAATAGGTGTTTGTTCCTTCCCACAGAGGAAAGGACCCTTCTGCTACTTGACACAACCTGAAGAGGCTTCTCAAACACCACTGGGGAGAACCACTCCTTTCTGATGAGACGTAAAGAAGGGGGACTGTGAGGGAAAGCAGAGCAGCCAGGCTGTCTCCTGTCATTTCAGTATTTCACCTCCAGGGTTAGCCAAGAAATTTTCTAATCTCTATCAATACCAGAAATACCCTGGCTCTCTCCTCTTCTGAATAAGAAAATCCCACAAAACATTTACTGTTGCAGAACCGCAGGATTCAGTATTTCTGAAAGAGAAGGTTAAATGCTAAGAATGAGAGTTCCTCAAAAATCTTGCAGGCCCTCGTCACTAAACTAACAAACAACAGCTATTTCCATTACTTCTGGTAATCTGATTCAGTTTCTGTTTATCATGCCTTGGGATGGATTTTGTGTTTTCCGTTTTAAATATATTAAAATGATTAGCCTTTGCACAGCAAAATTCATGCTCAGGACTACAAATGCCGTGTGTTTGCAGTAGGAGGATTCAGCCAGGGCTCTTGAAACAGTTTCCCTGAGAATCATTATGGATGAGCTGCATATGCCACATCTTTCAATAGAAACATCTGGAAGGTTCAGAAGCAGACTGAATATAGAAAACCAGTTTTGCCAAACACTCTATGTCCATAGGGTACTTCACAAAATAACAGTTAGAAAGACCCATATAAATCAGTATCAACTAACCTAAAAGTGTAAAGTGTTACAAAATAAGCAGTACAGGTTTTGACAGTAATTGCCCATAAACAAACAAAAAACTTTTTAAAAATCAAATATCAGAGAATTAAGGGTAGGGGAAAATATAAAACTATCCCACTCCACACAGTGAGTACACACACACAGAGTAAGATACAGAGGTAAAGGAGGTGGGGAAGGGCCCTAGAGTTTTTGCCATGGCTCTATGATCATGATAAACCCTCAAAGTAAAATGGAAATATTGGAAAAAAGTGGAAACATACTTAAATGAAAGAAACAGCTGTAATACACAAGTGAGGTTAAGGACTGTATTTATTTATAAACTGGAACATAAGCCATTTAAGTGCTTGGACAACACACTGGAAAGTAAAATAAACCTTCATAAAAGAAGCAATTACATGCCTTTTGAGTCAGATTTGCATCTGTAAGACAGGAGTGGCTTTAGAAACACATATCTGGTATCCCACCAAATGTTCCCAAAACACTCTACCAGCACAAACACTGTCATCCCACGTGAGCTGCCTCTATCAGTTCAAGTCCTGTGAGGTGCCACAATAAATTACAGACATCTGTTCAGCACGAGTTTTCCAGGGTGATCTCTGTACTCCCCGCTATCCTGAGCTATGTGCTTCAGTCACTGTGAGCATCAGGGTGAAAAGTAATTTCTCCAATAACACAGCAATTAAACACAAAACAAGCTGGTGCTTGGAGAAATTGAAAGAAACAGCTTTTCAACACCTCCAGGGTTCAATGCTAACACACGAAAGCTACTACAATAGAATTCATACACCTCAAGCAATAAAACTGAGGTTCTTTATAAGGTATAGAAAGTTTTAGTTCCTTGCAACCTTCTGTTATCTCTGTTCCTCTTTCCTTTCTTAAAGGTCTAAAGAAAAGCCTAACATATGGAGTAGTTCAAACCTGGAATAAACAGCAGTTGACACACACAGGACATTTCAGCATCCTGGTATGGCCTGAAGGACATTATTTCCTAAGATATATATTCATAGGTACCATATTTGGGAGACAAGGAAAACAACTAGCAGCACATAGGCTGTGTCCTGTAAAGTCAGGCTAAACTAGCATAAACCAGGCCTTCCTAAAATGCTGCCAAGAGCCACCACTGCCCATACACACACCCTTTGAACCTCACTGGACACCAAACTCCACGGAGGGATCCCATATCCACCCCTTCTGCTGGGCTAAAATTAAAGCATACAGTTAATTCAAAATACAAAATGCTTTTTTTATATTTTACCAGTAACTATACCTATATTTATCATTTAAATAATACAAACATGCTACTTTACTAATATTATTTTTAAAAGTGTATTATATAGTAAATGCATATACAGGACTGTAATTGAGGGAGTTGTCTCTCTGTTTTCCTTCTCATTGCAGAGTTCATTGGAACAGCATTTAGAAAATACCCAATCTGCCAATTTTTGCTAGCAGCCCAGCAAAAGCCTGATCAGCTTATAGTTCTGGCAGCCGAGGATTCACAATCCATCCTTATGCAGCCCTGCAACACCACCAGAATATTCTCACCTGGATATTCTCCCCAGTTTCTATGGCAAACCATGTCTTTGGCAATGCAAAATAATGCTGTATTTGCAAAAGATAAACCCTGCCTAAAAGAGGCTCCAGAGCTCTGGTATGACTGAAAAAGCAGCCCAGAAGTAAGTCGTGCAATTCAAAAGTGCAGGATGCTGAGCCATTTCAAAGCACAGCAGTTTCATTTTTCTCATGCATATCTTTCACTTCAACATCTATTAAATATGCTTCCCTCACAGTGGCAGTGAGACTTGTCAAGAGCTGCATTACTTTTCAGCAATTTGACTCACCAATACCAAAACTAGATAGAATTTGCCTAAGTGCTGCTATTTTTGCAGAGATGGAGCAAGTATGCCACAAAAGAAAGTTATCCAGAGACCTCCTACTTAGCAGCAGCTTGCCATAACAAAATCCTCCGGGATAGGCATTATAAGCAGCTGCTCTGGAAGAATGACAGAACAGTAGTCTGCTAGTAAGGGAACTGGGAAATCCTACTTCTAGCCTGACACTCAGCCTCTGCAGCCCCAACTGGAAGATGGAGGCTCAGCCTAGAAATTAAAAACCAGCCATCATTAACTTCCAGCAGCATCCAAGCTTAATTACCTGATGAACAACATGAAAAAAAAAATCCCTTTCTCTTCCAGTAAAGGTTACAGAGTTTCCTTCCAAATATTTGGAAGTACATTGGCATGGTTTTCTCTGTTATCTGGGCGCAGAATCTACCCTAAACACAGCACAGGATGTCTGCCAGAGGAAACCACATGGGTTTGCTTCGCTCAGCTGTTACCTCTTTCTGAACAGAAAGCTTGAAGCCTTTAGTCCACTACTGCAGATTCATCTTCTAGCACAGCCTAATTTCAGAATTAACTTCAAGTACTCGTATATCAGTAATATATATCATAACTCAGGCTTCAACACAGAGATGAAGTCAACTCTGTAGCCAAACTGCTTTATTTTCACTGCAGTTTAATATCTTGTAATTTGTCCTGGATCACCGTGTTCACATTTCTTTTTCACTTCTCATGTCAAAAATGACTGCAAGTTTTCAGTGCTCAGTTTGAGAGACAGGATAGTAAAAATCATAACAAAAAAGTAGAAGGTATATGGGGGCATTAGGTTGCAGGAACCTTTTAATGGTTTCCACTTCTGAGGACTCAACATCCAGAACCTCTGACAGAAGACTGATATCCTGACACAGGAAGAGACATTTTTCACATGTAGCGCACCTGTTGAGCACTTCTTATAGTGAGGAAACATAAGAATTTAGGTTTTGACTGTTTACTATCTATATTTACAATAGTGTTTTTATCCATACCACTTCCTCATTCAGAAGACCAGAACTCATTATGAACTCTTAGGACAGCAGGATGCCCTTTTCCAATCTCACCTTCAACAGGCATTCACAGCAGTAACAATTATATTTTAAATGCTGATGTGCAACAGAGGGCCAGGACAAGAAGAGTTTAAAAAAAATCAAAAAATTAATAGCATAAGACTCTATACAAGCAAAGTACCAAGAACTGGATTTATATTGACTGTCTTGCTCTCACACCATGTTACAGAGAAGTAGTGCAACCAAGGTTTACAAAATGAAACATTTAATGACAGCCCACATTAGCACATCTCCAAATTCCCACAAGCACTGCAATTACTGAAAGCAAAGACCCAGATTTTAAATGTTTAAACTGCTAAAAAGTGTAGGATGAACCACAGCTCTCAGGACTCACCAAGTTTTACCACTTAAAAAATCTTGCACAGTACTCCTTTTTGACATCATTGACTTTACCCTTTTATTCCCAGGAGTACTTTCATTTCTTCTCCTTCTACAAATAAAGTCTTAATACCTTGAAATTCTTGCTTTTGGTTTTTAAAATAAAATAATAAAGGCATTATCACAATATTTTCAATTTGTCACGTTTCAAAAACATGACCTCTTTTGTACTTTCAAGTCTCTGTAACAAATTCCTCTTCAGTTCCCTTGAGAATCCAGGCATGTTCCCACCCCAGTGCACGCCAGAGTGCCTTAATTCTCTCAACAGTCAACAGAGGACAAATTTTCCTCTCTGGACTGCTAAACATTAGCTTTCAAAACAGCTTACACAACCAGTGTCACAGCACAACTTACTGTCCTTTGAGTTGTCTACAGCTACGAAAAGAACTGCTGGGCTCTGCACCAAATTGTCAGCCACCCGTGTTGCCGGTATCTACAATAAAACATTGAAGGTTTCTTCGCCTTTTACTCCACTGACCCACTGCCCGCTTCCCTAACCCCGTAGTCAGGAGCTCTGATCCACTGAGACTGAGCTTCCTGCAGCAGGGAGAGTTCATTCCTGCTGGCACTCACTCGATTACACCATTCATCTCTCTAAGGGAACCGTGCAGGTGTTCTGTGAGGCCTGAAATGGGCATCAGCTTTCAGGAAAGGTAAATGTTAAGAAGCAATGACCACCTTCTGCAAGACTCCTCTTTCTCAGGCAGATTAAATCTTCTTCCCTGTCTTTAGCCTGAAACATCTCCATGTACTGAAGCCCAACCTTTCATTCTTTTTAATGTAACCTATAATTCACAACGCATTTGAAACAAATCTATGTGAACTATGACAAGTATCATTCACTTCTTATTGGTTTGGGAATGAGCAAACTGCAAATTTGTATTTGAAAATACAAAAGCGAAATGGAGAACTGGGATTTTTTTTATTTTTTTTTGGTGGTGGTATCTAAACTAAAATGCAGTTTCAGGACATAAAAATTCAAGCTGGGTTAACCTGCATTCTAAGAAGTCAAACGACTGTGTAGAATACACTCAGTAGTTAGAACTTACATGCTTATTATTTAGTACTTACACTACCAAAAAAAGGAGATATCACACTTCTTTTGACTGACTCTGACCCAACATCAGCAAAAGTGTTTAACTTCTACATACTGCACTGCATCCAGTACTATCCAGCCAGAGCTTATTCCTAATATTAAAACATTTTTTACATATAATCAGAAATCATGCAAGATGTAATAGACATTTTAAAATCCCCATATAATTTCTAGCCAAAACACTAGAAACTCACAATGCAAAATTCAGAGAGTATAAAGAGTACAGACCAACAATCTGGCAGTTTTGTGGAACCTGTAAATAATCAGTGATTAGCTCTCTCTGAAATGATAAAACTCCACTGACAAAAAGCAGAACATCCTAATAAAGTGAAACCAAAAAGAGCTGCAATGTTTAAATCAGGTCTCAGTTAATGTAGTGACAAATGGTGGAGAGGAAAGCCCAGGTTAACCCGACAGCATCAGGCATCAGATGACAAGCTTACA
This sequence comes from Ifrita kowaldi, assembly GCA_013398055.1. Classification (NCBI taxonomy): domain Eukaryota; kingdom Metazoa; phylum Chordata; class Aves; order Passeriformes; family Cinclosomatidae; genus Ifrita; species Ifrita kowaldi. The sequence goes on from VZRS01008830.1 coordinate 103,976, forward strand.
TGTGTAACTTCTTCTGGTTCTTCCATTCATGCATTTAACCAAATACTTATACCAGGTTCATATACAAAGCTCAGTATTTCTAATAATCAGGTAGACACTAAAATTTTTAAGGTTTATGAGATTTGTTCTCTCCACTCTAGAACAATCCTGTCCCCCTCAATGGAATGTATGTCAGTACCAAATACAGAACAGTGTTACTTGTTAGAAAAAGATATGCAAAGTATGTCATACATTTCACTGGCAACACATAACATAGAAACTTCTGCACCAGGCAAGATCAAAAGTCCACCTAACACAGCAATCAGAAGTGATATCTAAGGAAAAATCAAAACTAAAACAGTACTGTGAAGTTATCCTTCCCTGAATGCCCTCTCAGCTTCTGCAAAGGCTGGCTGTAACCCTTAGCAGCTGCTGGCATCCTCCAGCACCCCTTCTATCTTGAGGAATGCTTAGCCCCTACCAAAAAAAAAAAAAATCCAAACAAAAAAACCCCACAAGCAATTCAATTTTATGAATACTCTTCAGATAAGTTTACTTTAAAAAAAAATGAAAAAATGATGCTCTAGAGTTTTAGGGCAGCCCTTAACCTCATACAGGATCATACTGAAAATGCAAGACCAACAAAACACGTAATTGGAAAATACTCTGACCACTGAATTCCAATCCCCTACAATTGGAGGACTCATTATCCTATTTTTGTTTACAAACTCCACCTTAAAACCATGGAGTTTCCTACCATTCCTCAGTGCAGAGCTGGAAGGGCAGCTCTGGTGTGTTTTGGTAGGCTGTGTTGCTAAGGAAAGACTCTGAAAGCACTCCCTGCTAAATCAAGTTTCTAAACTTAGGAATGCTACATCCTATGTTTGAGCTACAAGGTGGAATCAAAACCCAGACCGCCTCCCCAACTAAATTAACTATTATCCTCATCTTTAAATATCAGTCTTACTATTTTGACTCTATATGTTAACAAAAGGTACTTCAGAGGAAAAAAAGTCCTCAATAAATGACAAAGTAATGTTCAACATCAACAAAAATCTGCACCCAGTAATATCACTTTGTTTTAAAGTAGAAAAGGTGTTTTCATTATTTATTGAAAATATTTTACAAGCATGTAAAAAGATTTTTGAATTTGCACCCACAGCTTTTAAATCTTGTATTCACAGAAACCGTGTTTGGACAGCCTATCTTCCAGCTGGAATATCTATCCCATGACTGAGCTTAGCACCTCTTATCCAAGAACCTATTTCAGAAAAAGCAGGGTAAGTGTACTTAAATCAAACCTGCAGAAGGACAGGACACTACTAAAACTGCATCCTCTGAGGAAAATTCATGTGCTTATGCTACTAGGTTGGCACATACAGCATCTGCATAGTGGAACAACCAGCAAGTTGCAAATGTCCTGGGCTTGCAGTGTCTCTCTACAACTGTACTGTAATTTTCATCAGAAAGTGAATTTAATACCAAAATACACCCTCCACAGCACTAGGAGATTTATGTTCATCCACAAACAGATGAACACTGCCTGGCAGACACATCAGAGTCTGCAACAAATTTAAGTCCACACACAGCTAAAAGAAATATGAAACCCCTCAAGTGAAACTGCAGCAAACGAGTAAGTGAGCACCCAAGGGTACACAGTACCTTTTCTCCAACACACTACTACATTTTGTAATATTTTCGTTAAAACACACACAGATATTTGACAGTCCTTGATCCTCTGACTTGTGTACACAGCAACATTTGTCCAGTCACTTGTCCTGCCACACAAGTTTTTACAATTCAACAAAGCCAAGGGAAAAGAAATACTGCTAATATGTAGGAAATCTGGAGTTTAAAACCAACATTTGATCTTTTGAAAAAAAAGAAAAACCAAAACAAACAAAACCCACAAAAAAACAGTGATCAGGTTTCAAGAAGTTGATGTCCTCTAAGAGATCAGTAGTAAATACAAGAAGACAAAATACTAAACCGAAATTAAAAGTCCAGTTAGTTTGCAATGCTCCCCTTCATCCCACCAAAATTCCTCCAGGCCCTGTTTCCAGGAAACATCTCCTGTGATTCCAGCTTCCTGCAGACACAGACACTTTCTCTCATGTTATGATTGCAAACCATCACTGATACAGTCTTTTGAAGTAACTGTCTTGCAATGCTCTGCATCAAAACATTGCTCAGGCTCTGTTAAAGAGTTTTTCCATCTTAAAAAAACCCAGGCAAAGTAAGTGATCATAAATTCTAAAAAACATAAATCCTCTTTCTAAATTAAGCTATTTTTAAAACAATACTGGAAATTAAACAATCCACTTCTATCCCGTGTTTTGGGACGTTTAGTATTTGGCCAGATATGCCTTAAATGACATTCCATTTCAATTTCTCTGCTTTTAATGTAAATTCACCTATTTGCATATGTTTGGAGAAGAGTTCCTGTATTTTTTGAGAGAATATACTCTAGTTTTCACAGAAGCAGTTACAAAACCAACCCTTCAGTGGAAGCAGAGACTGTGGACAAACTACTGTATTGAGTTTATACCAAAGATTTTCAGTAACACCATCAGTTCACTTCCAGAATGCCCAATCAAGTGTTCAGTGGTGACCTGAATGACATAACCTTGCTTCTATACACAGCCACTGCTTATGTTCAGCACCACTGCCTGAAGATGTTTTCCCCACACCTGAAACCAGCCCTTACATAAAGGCAGCTTCTGCCCTTCACACAAATGATGGGTATCAAGTAGCTGAGTGATTAAGATTCTTGGTCTTGGAGGAGGAATGTTCCAGCATTAGAATTGTTGGGTGTTTGATAGACAGCATGGAGAGGTAGCAAGAGGGAAAAAAGAGGAGTTGGATACATCATCCCTTTTATAAAAGCAGTACAGAACTGTCACCCCTCCTATTATCAACGCTGAAGATAACCCAAGCATTTGGGGATCTTTTGAATATTCTTTACCCCTTGCTCAACTATTACAAACATATTATGTTCTTTCATTTCCCCATTTAGCAGCAAAAATAACCATCAAAAATCAATACCATTTTAATTAATGACAGCAGTAGGCAGTGTCATGTTATAAAGATACTGCCTACAATTTAACCATAACATTAAGCACGTAAGTCTTTTAAGACTGAGCAGTTTATAACTGATACTTAAGCTCTCCATTTCTGCATTTTAATCTGCATCTACTGTCCCACTTTGTATATTTGTACAGTCCATAGCTAGAACTGTGATAATCAGATCATACCCACTAGATTTTGGTTGCAGTTTATGACAAAGGAAAGATTATTTTTATATCTCAGCAAACCTTTTTACCTACATATGGTTTCACAGCAATTTCAAAGATTTCCAGTTTTTAAGATTCAAATATTATTAATCAGTAGGCAATTGCAACTGATTAATTACTTTTCTCTAATTTTCAAAATTCTTTCTTGTCCAAATTCTTATGTCCAACAATAAACAAGTCACTCTACAGCCACTTTATCGTCAATGAAGAAAAATAAAGGTTTCTGGAGAGATATATCTGACATCTTGAAAATTTTCTTATAATCAAATACAGTCCTCTGGAGATGCGTGTACTGACCTTAAAAATAATCTCCAACTAATTTGCACCTGCATGTTTAAATTTAAGTTCAGCAAATTCTAGCTCTAAGGGGAAACCAAACAGTTAGTGCCTAAAACTGCCAACAACCTCCCAGTCAGTCAGTTGCCTAAAATCTAGCTTCAAGAAATCTTGCCCATGGCAATGCCAATTTATTTGACTGCTCCTAAGCAGAACCTTCCTTAGGCTGAATTTCTCTTGGAGAGGTTAATGTCTGTGCCCATGCAGTGAATAACACATGCTGCCAAGTCACTGTCAGCTCCAAAACTCTCAGCAGATTTTATAACAGATGCTAGTAATTTTTTTAGAAGTTCTACCACAGAGTATTTACTACATGTATTAATTAAAATCTAACAGCTGTGGCCCAAATTATTCCTTGATAAATTTAAGCATGTAAAAAGTAGCAGTGGAGTTATGACCTCGTTACTGTAGGTTCTTATTATACAGAGAAAAGGGACCTCCTGCAAAGAGCTCTGTTCACCCCTTCCTGTTCACCAAAGGCAGGTGGCAGGGAGAGACCTTCATCTCTGGAATGAGGTGCCCAAGTCTCGTATCTAAATTTCAGTTTGCTACAGGAAACGTGACTGTGTGTGCTAACTGGCAATAGATTCTCTTACAGCTTTTACTGGTGATTGTGCTGAATCCCAGCCCTGTATAGCTACCAGATATTTTCAGCAGTCTAAGATCTGTACGCAGCTTTTAATCACATGTAATAACTTTCTTGCAAAAGACATCACTTGAGTTAGAAGAATGCAGTGATGACAGTTAAAATGAAATCAACCCCCTTGAGTAAAATGCCACAGTTATTTTCAGAGATCTGCATAAATAGAAGTTAATTTGCAACTATATCTTTCCAGCTCAAAAAAGTATTTTCAAGAACTTGATAAAGTCTTTTCCATGTACAACTAGCCTCTGAGAAGAAAAAAAGCCCAAATATTTTATTTTTTTTCACCATCAAGGGATGTTGAAGTCAAGTCTACTGTTCTTGTTGCCATACATGATTTGCTGCATCTGATACAGTCCTGAAATGCTCAATGTATTTGAGAAATCATTAGGACATGAATGCTAAGCTTGGTGACCATTTTTTAAAAATATATTGAAGACTTCTGTTTTAACTGAACAGTTTAAGATTCTATTGGATTTGTGTGGCAAGGTTTTGGGAGCGCGAGGAGGGTTAGGGCCACAGGGGCAGCTTCTGTGAGAAGTTGCCAGCAGCTTTCCCTATAGGGCTATTTCCCTATTTCCATCCCAACAGAGCCAATGCCAGCCAGCTCCAGGATGGACCCACTGCTGGCCAAGGCTGAGCCCACCAGCAACATTGGCAGCACCTCCGGGATAACTTCCTTCAGAAGAAAAAAAAAAAAATTGTTGCACAGAAATAATTCTGTCCAGGGAAGAGAAGAGTGAGAACGTTAGAGAAACAACGCTGCAGACACCAAGGTCAGTGAAGAAGGAAGGGAGGAGGTCCTCCAGGTGCCAGAGCTGAGATTCCCCTGCAGTCTGTGGAGGAGGAGGTAGTGAATCTGGAAGAAAGTGAAGCTCAGGAAGGAGGGAGAGGTAGGGGGAAGGTGTTTCTAAGAGTTGTTTTACTTTTCGTTATCCTGCTGTGATTTGATTGGTAAAAACCTCAGTTAATTTCCCCAATTCGAGTCTGCTTTGCCCATGTTGGTAACTGGTGAGTTCTCTCTCCCCCTGTGCTTACCTCAACCCTCAAACTTTCCATTGCGTTTTTCTGCCCATTCAGCTGAGGAGAGGAGTGATAGAACAACTTTGGTGGGCATTTGGCATCCAGCCAGAGTCAAACCACAACAACTGAAATTAACTTGTAAACTATGTTGGGGAAAAAAGGGTTTTTAAGATATTTATTTCAATGTCTCATTCCCCAATGTTCTCTCCCTTGTCATTGACTAATCTAAACTGCTTCAAGTCAAGAGCTTTTTCCATTTTACTTACTCAGTATGAGATCACAATGTAAGAGCTTTTCTTACACATTGCCTTCTCCATTGGAGTATGACAGACAGGAATGTTATTTCCATGTGGCTGACAATGCAAACAACCACAATAGCAGAAAGCAGAGCTGGACTTCATAACTATGCTGGAAAAAGTAACTAGAACAAATGAAAACCCTCAAGACAACTGGGGTTGACAAAAAAAAAACCATTTCCCCAAGCACTGCAAGTCTCTAGCAAGAAAGCAAATGACCTTGTAAATTCTTACAGGTTAAAACTAAACTAGTATCTTGTGTGTTACATGGGAATCAAGAATCAGAACTTTACAGCAAAGGAAATTCCAAAGTGATTTGTCAGGGCTTAAAACCCATTAATTTTAGGAACACTGATGAACTTATCTTCTCTCTCTGGCATGTGGATACATTCTACTGCTTTCCGATAAATTGAACCTACAGTTGATCAGCTTGCTACCTGAGGACAGAGATGTGAATCAATGTTATTTTAGTCAAGGATAAATGCTTTAAAGCTGCAATCACTTCCATCCCTTTAGCAGCATTCACTTCAAGCACAAGTACCTCCACTTCTTACACTAAAATGTTCTACAAAATCTCTGCTAAATATTCTACATCCCAAATACCAAACTCAATCAAACTGAATAAAAATGAAAGTTTAGGTGTCTCCCACCAGAGCCAATACAGATTGTCTCCCAGTATTCCATCAAGTTTTCCTATTGCCCATTCCCCAGGTAATTGTTTAAACATCATCTAAAACTGTCCATTAGTCCTCAATGGTCCTGTCTACACTTATTCCCAAACAAGAACTGCCACCTACAATTGTCTGCCACTCCTGCATCATATCCAGAACAACACTGTCCAAACCCTCTCCCCAAACCCAACAGAGGTTTAAGAACTTTGTCAGATTTACTGTCACAGTGTTGTTAGTGACTAGTACAAGAGACTTCCTCACTGGCTGTGCCAGAAAACCAAAGAGATCAGCATAAAGGCAGCAGGTAGACCAGTAACAACATGTGTGCACTGGAAGCAAACAACTGAACACTGCAATATTGTTTAAAAGAACACTTTTGTAGTTCCTCATCTCTCAGACAGCAAAATTAAAGTACACATTCTTGTATGAAAACCTTATTTGTAAACTAAGCAACCTCCAAATTAAATCCACTTTCAGGCTGTCACTATGGCTCTGTGTGTAATGGATTAACTTACTGAACTAAAAAGACCAAACTTCATTAGAGCTTTTCTTTTGGTAAATCAAAAGTAACAAAATGAACAGATTGGTAACATTTTGGTTATTCACTTGAATACACAAAAGATAGGACACGTGGGAAAGAAATGTAAACTGCAACTGCAAAACTTTCAAATCACAAAGGAACTGATAAACAATTGTTGGCAAATATGTTTTCTGTTATTAGACATCCATGTTAAGACCTGAAAACAACACAAGCACATATTACATGCAACATTTTAAAAAGCTTTATACATAGTGAAATGTAGAAGAAAATTAATTCCCATTATAAAGACTTACATGAACATGACAGAAATAAGTGATTTTAGCAAATGAACATGGACAGTTTAGACACATTCACATCAACACTGTACTCATACCTAGCACACCCTTAAAAGAAAAAAGAAACCCAAACACTTTCAAAAGCCCAAATGTCTTCCCTAAAATATAAACCAATATAAAGATTAGCATGAACAAACAGAGAACAAGAATTTACTTGTTCTAGAATAGAAGAAATTACTACAATTTAAATTAATATATTAATCTCTACTGAATATTCTTTTAACACATACAAGTCAGATGACTGAACACTGGTTTTCTGTTCCCCCCATGAAACACTCTCTTATCATTTCCTGGCTGCCATTTGATATTTAACTGGCAGAGGGTGGGTGGGTGGAAAAGCATTCTTTTTCTAGTTCAAGTATTTTAGGAGAAAGTCATTGAGTGAGGAACACCACATATTAAGATATAAATTTAGTCTGCACCATAAAATTTATTACTAGACTAAGACAACTTCCTAGCCACACACAAGAGAGAATTTAGCATTCTAGTTCAACAATTAGCAAGATGAATCAACAGCCTGGAGGAGGAGGGAAGACTTGCCCCAAAACAAACTACAATTTTTCAAAATTCTGGACCAGCAAGCTTGCTGCATTAGGAAGTATTAACAAATGAAGAGAAAACATTTCCTAGAAGTATCATTACATTCGTTACATTAACAGTCAGCTTGAAACATGCAGAGAGCTCAAACAAGCGAAATACCAACAAGTCCTGAGAGTTTGCCCTGTAAGCCTGCACAAAAACTCACAGCTCAGAGCATGTCTTCTAATATTCTCCCTGCAGAAAAAACCCACAAGTGTTCTTGTCAAGCTTTTGGATATGAAGCTGTAAACTTACTCACTAGTCTACAGAATATGCTGTGTGAAGAAGGGCATCTGACAAAGCACAGACACAAGTTTTTTTCTATCAAGCTATGCAGATCTGAAGTAAGGCATAAGAACAACATAGTACAAAGAAGCAGTAGTAATGCTTAAAATATAAAGCAAACCATGAGCTTCCAGAGCTGCGAAGTTCCATTTCAGTTCTTCCTGCAAAGTTTTCCTCCACACAACTTGTTTCATTAAGCTATTTTAAAGATCACCTACAAACTTTAAGAGCAGAAGTGTGGATCATAACACTGCATAATTAATTCAAATCAGAGCAATCAAGGTTTTACAGCTACCTTCATGCTTCAGCATATCCTATGTTTACTTTTAAAAATGAAACAGAAAGACACTGAATTCTTAGACATTCACTCACTTTCTTCCCACCTTCCCACTAAGGATTGACAATGACAAGACAATGGATTGTCAATACATTTAATTTTATATTTGGTGTTACATCTTTCAAAATTTTCTCAGAGGAAACTATTTCATTCTGCTGGGATAATTCACTGAGGCAGTATCTAACTAAAGGAATGCAAACAAAGGTTATGAAAACAATAGTGTAGTCTGTACCAGACTCTCTCAACTGAAGTTTTCACATAAACAGATGCCAACAGTTATGCAATTTACATTGCAAATATAAATCTCTAAGGTAAAAGTGCAGCAACTGATCTAATGTAAACTCAACCCATGCTGCTATACGATAAGGACAGCCAAATGACAATGCAATTCTTGTCTGTCATATGACAGTTATTTTCAGCCAAGTAAAACTAGTTTCGTATTTCTAGTATAGTAACAACTTCGTGGTACATAAATCCAGACTGCTTCAGCTGAAAACCGTTAGTCCTGTTTCAGATTTTCAGCTCTTAAGGAGAATTTCGTAGTCACATCAGGGTGTAGCAGACAAAACTTTGTGCAATGACTCATTATATGGGAACGCTGGTCTTACAAAGCTTATTTACATAACAGGAGTTCCATTTGGAAAATAGTGTGTTTTAACGTTTGCTGCACGGAACTTTTAATACTATCTATTTAGCTGACAGGCATCCGAATGATTTAAAAGGTGTCACTGCCTCCTACAAAACAGTTCTCTATAGATAGCCTTTTTAGTACACTTAATATTTAAGCAATACTTGTATTTTATGCAGAAAAGATTTCTTACACTTTGTAAGCCATAAATGGAGACTGTAAGCGAATTTAAATGACAGCTTAAAACAAAAAGAAAAATTATAGAATAATTCAGGTAAGAAGTGACTTGTGGAGTTCATCCAATCCAACCACGCACTAAAATCAGGGTCAACTTAAGCTGAATCAAAATACTGAGAGTTTATATGCTTGATGATTAGATATGTTAACATGTCTGTTAAAACGTTACAAAAAGAAGTTAGATATGCAAATTGACATTATAAACAGCTCAAATTCAAACTTTGCTTCCCCACAAATATACCTCAGCAGCATTATTTGCCATCCTTTTTCTAAGAAGAGCCTCTTTGTGCAGGCCATTTCTCCATCTCACTTTAAACCTGAGTACAGGCTTCCGCCACCTCCCTTTTGTAGGCACTGGCACTTGTGTGGTCTCACAGTAAACTCATGAAACTCATCCAGCTGAACACCCAACTTGGCAGAAAACTCATGATTAGTTGGCCAAGTAAATTCTAATGTTGGCACAGGGTGGCACTGGGAAAGTGCAGTTGGATGCAGAACATCCTTTCTGTGATAAGTGCACATTTACTTCATTTTGAAACTGCAGAATCAGTCCCTTTACTAAAGCCCCTGATCTTCTCTGCAACAAGCATACAGGAATGCAGAGCAGAGCCTACAAACAAAATTAAATTCTCCTAAATAAGGGCCAAGTAGAAAGAAGCTTTAAAATTCTCACTGCTGCTCTCTTAACTGTATCACAGGAAGCACACAGAGAGAACAAACCCAAACCAACCAACCAACAAAAATCCATGCCATTTAAAATGAAAGGAAATAAAAACTCCACCAATGTAAAGAAGACTGAAAGACTGGTACATGAAGCTTGGTAAAGCTGTTGGGAATAAAACATTAGAAGTAGGTTGGGGATGGAGATCAAATGATGTGCAAGAAGGCTGAGGAGCACCTCTTTTCCTCTCTGTCCCAGGCGCCCTATCAATGGAATTCAAGAGTAGATGGGACACAGCTTCTCACCTGAACCCTGACATTAGGATGGAAATTATACAGGCCTTTATAAAGGAACAAGGGATCAAAAAGAATCTTGAAAAGCTGAGGTGAATGGAACAGATTTAGCAAGGCAAGGATTCCTAATTCTTGAACCTTGCTTTTGTAATGAGAGGACCTCACAAAGCAAGTTAAATCTGAACTAATTCTAGTCAATGGAGTAGAAGCCTACCATCAGATACTTCCCTAGCTGATGGGGCAAGTTTGTACAACCTCTCTTTCCACTCCTGACGATCCATTATTGCCAGCTAAGAAACAGAGAGAACATGGCATATGCCAGAAAAAAAAAAAAAACCCAACAAATTTAAGTTAGCTGTTTTCAAAAATCAAACACACATCTTTAATTACACTATCATCTTTTCCTACCGGCCCCAACAGAACTTTAGTCTTATCCAGTGAGAGGTCAAGGCCTCTTCAAAAAAAGTTAAGACTGTCAAAGAAATGAAAGTGCAGATCCTCTTTTTTTCATTTTACAAGACAAGAAAAGCATTTAGTGCATGGCAGATGGAACCAAAGAAGGGTCCTGGATCAGTTCATGCTATCTTGGACAACTACCAAGTCTGTCAAACACATAAATGTTGTTTCACCATTTCACACACTTTTAGCAAATTCTTGGTTTAATTCCTCCCTCTTGTTTCTTATCAAACATTTTCTTTCTAAACTTCACAGAACTCTCTCCTCATTCAACTGAAAAAAGTCTTACCCAGAATCAAAATGCCGTATGATCTAAAAGTTACACAAATGATAAAGTGTCAGACTTCTCTAAACAGTTCCGTTTCAGAATTTACTGAATTCAAAGAGTTGTTTTAAAAAAAACACTCTCCCCCTCTTCTTATCAAAATACTGTTTCTCCACTTTTATTTACATTTGATTCTATGTTGAAAACACCAGCTCAGTATATCCTTTATTTTCATCAAATGTTCACAAACAGCAGCCAAAGATAAGGATTTAATTTTCTTCTTTGAAGTGGCACAGTATTTACCCTGAATGTGCAAAAGCAGCTCTACACACACTGCCTTTGAAATTCTGCTGCCCTTTCAAGCTAGGTACACAACCCTTAGAAGCTGGCCCCTGCTAGGCCACAGGAAAGCTCCGAAGCTGCTGGTGGGGCGTCCATTCTCCACTTCCTTACGAAAGGGTAGTATCGGATTTAATTTATATTGTCCAAGAGTAGAGAAAAGCAAAGACAAAGATATCACAGGTCTACCAACTCTGTATCTACACTAGTAATGTCTCATACCAAATCTATTATTTCTCTAGTATGTCCAGAAGAATCATATCCTTTTATTTATTTCCTTTTATGTACATATCAAAACTTACCAAATCAGTGGTACAGATTAACTCATAACCATTAACTTCTGCTATCAGAATCTTATATACGGCTGTAAGACTCTGACAAACTGGTTTCAAACACTACAGAGGATATGTAGAAATTAGCGTTCTTTTAAAACTTGGTATTATTTTAAAGTTTAAAAAAAAAACAAATTCAGTACAGGTATTTGGTCAGCATAAAATTGTTGCAAGCTCAAAAGAAGTTATGACAAAGACAATTTCAGCAACTAGAAAACTAGTGATGAATTGATAAATGAGAGATAAATAATTCAGTTTATATCGAAGTTTAAGTCAAAGAACTTTATCTGACCAGAAACAAAATGCCACCTCTTCTTTCATTTTGAAGAAAAAGAACAGGACACCAAAGAATTGTTTTGGTTACTTAAAATTTATAAAACAAGTTTTCGTTACTAAACTGCAATGAAAATGTTTTGACAATAACCCTGATTTAACTTTATTTCCCAGAGGGCTCTCATCTTAAAAAAGAAAAAAATCTTAGAATGCACAGCCCACGAACTGTGATGTGCCAACAACCTCAAAAAGCAGTAGTAATTTAAAGTGAGAAGAATCTTGTTGAAGAGGCAAAAAAGGTTGACTGTTATCCTAGATTTATTTTTCCTTCCATAAAACCTCCGTCTGTACAGACAAGATCTTTCTGACTCCTGCATTTTCAAATATGATTAAAGCTGGGCTAGTCCTCATATGCAAAGCCACTTAGGCACAGAAACAGCAATAGCAGACTACAATGCAAAATTAAAAAATACCAAACAAGCAAACAAAAAAAACTAAAGAGACTAGTACACATCTTCCCTAGTTCAGACAAACTGCGTATATAAAGAACATATCTGCAGTAGTCCCAAAACTGAGTAATTTTTATGTAATAATAATTTGTTAGATGAAAAAATAATGTATTATACACACATATTTAGAAGGCCTGTGTCATCTACAAAGAGTTCAAGAGGCATACTAATACTTTCAGGCTGATGTTTTTCTTTAGTAGTTTGATATCATGCCCATAAACATCAGCTCAACATGTGGGTTTCTACCATAAATATTTTGGAAAGGGATCTTTATATATGAATCACATAGTGAGGCTCACCACACTACTACATGAGAGGTGTTTTGGGACAGACATCATCTCAGCACAGCTTTAACACACTCGCCTTGAAAACTCTGAGAAACAGGGAGACAGGATCAATTGTCCAATATCTTTTTTTTCCCTTTGACTCTCCATTTCCAAACCCATCATTTACATTTCTTCTAACTATGGGGTACTCTTAGGATGTCACTCAGGTTACCTAAATTTCAAGAAGTAACACTGACCCAAATTAAACTTCTTCCTGTAAGAAGAAAGCCTAACCACAAAAACACACACAACCCACAATTCACATACGTACATATTCATACACTATAAATCAGCTAGAACAGAAGGCAGTTTAAAATGAAAAATAATCAGGCAGAAGAAGGACACAGAGTTCAGTTGTTAAGTACTCAGAAGTTATTCCTCTATTCTTACTCACACCTCTTCACCCTTTCCAGATGCAGGCTGGCAGCCCAGAGCAATGGCCACCGACCCAGAGCAGCACCCACCACCCAAACTGATTACATCCTGCTTAACATTAAGTTACTGTATATGGGAGTAATTTTCCTTACAAATCACCCCTTGGTAAGTTCCATGTAACATGTTCACCTAAGTTGGAGAAAGGATCAGAAGAATGTGTCACAGCATCTCAGTGTCTTCAAATTTCATAAGCTGTATAAAAACCCTACAGTTCCTACAGCTGCAACAATAACAGCATTAACCAAAGGTATAATGAGAAGTTAAGAGGAACATCTTTTTCCTCTATAGCAAATAAAAATGTGCATTGTATAGCAGAAGTCCACCTGTTTATCAGGTTTACTGAGTACATAACGTCCATCAGCAGGGATTCTCTGGAGATTCCTGTCCTGAACTATCTATCTAAGATCTAGTTAGCAAGTTTGATTCTGTATCATTGAGAAATCTTCATACGAAATACACCTAAGAGCATAATCACCTTAACTTTCTCTGCAAATGTCACTCAGTACAGGTGTGATCCTGCAGTTAGAGCAACCACACCACTTTTTTTCTACAAATGCTGGCTCTGCCTTTCCAATACCAGTAAAAACCAAAGTCTTTGTTGCTCTAACCATATAATTGGACACTATCTCCTTCCTCTAGGTGTAGCAGTGATTCAGCAGTTCAGTGGTGACCCACAATTCTCACAATCTGCAAGAACTTCATACAGCTTCCCAAGAGAAAGGAGACCTACCAGATTTCTTTACAATAGTACTGCAAATCAGTTTAATTTAAAAGATGACAACACCAACTTAGGCAGGCTTTTTTCCTTTTTCTTGAGCAAATGAGAATATAAGAGAAAAAAAACCCCCAAAAAACCCCAAAATCATAAAAATCACTCCAAACTAGAGCAGAAACTTAAGCAAGTATGTAGGACCCAAAATGCCACAGCATTTAATTAATGTTTTAGCACGTCACCACTTTTACTACAATTGCACACAGTATTTCAGTTTCTGTATAATACATGCTAAAGGTTACAAAAAATTGTCTAAATCTGTTTTCAGAATCAATTCTTTAAAAATGCTAAGATTTGTTGCTATTTTGGTCACCTGCTGATTGTTGACAGACTGCACACAGATACAGTTCCTGGTACCAGGCCAAATTTACATTTAATCTGAGGAAAACAAATTCAGCATGGCTTTTTATCTGTATATTGAAGAAAACAGGAGCCAAAGTTTCACTAATCAAAAAACATGTTGAACATGCTATGTTGTCACGTTATGAAAGTGGCACTAAGCAACAAGAACCACCTCTAAAATGGAAAAATTACATCAACTTCTTTGGCTGATCTAAGAAAGAACAAAGTTCTTGTTATACTACTTAGATTATTAAATTCCATTACCATTTTTAAAGCAAAAGGTAACATGATAACTGGCCTTTAAAAACTCATAGTCCTGGTTTCCTACCTTTGCTCCTCTATGTAATAGTGATACTTAAAATGCCACTTTCCTTATATATTTTTGTGTCTAAATTACATGCATTCCAGTATAAAATACAACTAGTGCATAAAAATGCTGCAAATAAAAGGGAAATGTCTTCATCTAAAGACCTTTTCATGTCTTAAAATGTCTTTATGTAAAGACCATTTTGATCTCCAGTTCTTTCTCATTATAAGTTCTGCTGCCTAGTTCTAAATTATTTGGAAAAGCACCCACCTCTGCTCCATCCCACCCCATATAATCCATGACATCTTTCAAACACACAGCAGAGCTATAACTACATGCTAGCAAGTCTATGAAGACAGATCTTATTTTTTTAAGACAGTAAACGCAGTATTTTTCAGCACATACTTTTTTGTAGTTAATTCTGTGTTGACATTTTAAGTAACATAACTTCTATTCATGTTGAATTAATTTATTTTATATGCACAGTACAGAATATTCCTGCTCCATAACCACCTGCTTATGGAAGAAGTAAATCTAATTTAGGAAACTAATAATTAACATTACAAACTCTATCTAGTGTGGTGGCACAACAGTATCACTTTCAAACTGCAACTGAGCATATTGCCAGCAGAAAAACACTCTCCTGAAATAATTACTTTCTTAAAAATAAATAACTCAGTGCAGTATTACTGAGTACATAATGCGAACCACTGAAGCAACAGATAATACCAAGGTGTGTGGGGGAAAGGGAGTCATATCTAACACACAAAGCTAAAGCTCTTCTCCAATCAAGGGCACAGATACCACAAGTCAAATAAATCTTCAAGATACCACATAATTTTAGTTGAAAAATGGTTTATTACACCTCAGTTTCAGTCCCAGAAGAGTACAAAGTTTCCTATATTTAAAACACAGCATTGTCCCACTCAAGCAATTTAAAGTTTATTTCCATGATCAGAAACTAAGGGAAAATACTTCCGTTTGGAGTTCACACTGAAATGGATAAAGCTGATCCCTATTAGAGATGTCAGGTTCCATCCAGTAGCTCTTATTTCAAATATGATTGAAATCCATAAATCTCCAGGAAAATACACAAAACACAGAAGGAAGAACAGCAGCAGTTTTTCAAGACACTTTACAGAAGCAGCGTAAGACTCATATAAACCTTAAAGACTATGACAGCAGACATTGAAGACCACTTTTGATTTAAGTGGGCCTTCAGTTTTCAGAAGTCTTCTGTATTCCAGATTACATTTATTCTGGATGCTACTTTTATTTGAAAGAATGATGCTTCCAGAACATAGCAAATACATCAGCCAAAAGAACCAAGACCTCAAAAATTTAGGAATATGGATAAAGAGGGACAAAAAAATAACAAAAAAAAAAATCTACATCCATCTGCCAACTGGTGTGTAAAAAAACACACACTTTTGGAAAACCTTGCCTATTGATCAGTTGCTTTCTCATGATGCCATAGGATATACGCAGGTGCTTGCAGCTAGCACTAGATTTTTTTTGCTTCTGACTTCAGTCAGAAGGCCCCTTTCTAAATCTTTAGTTATTTGGACAACTTCACACAGAAATTAATGGCCATTTTATCAAAGGTAACAAATTGCAACTTCAAACACACAGCACTAAGCCTGAATATCTATGGCTTAGTTACCAGCAGATTGTTACTATACACAACCCTCCACTACAAAGCTTCAATTAATTCATTTTAAATGCATCAAGTCAGAACATTTCCATTATATTGCTGTGTGATTACAGGAAAAACCAAACACAACACACAGGTAACATAAGAGCTATTTACTACATCATCTCCACTTCAAGACGTAAAACCATTTAATCTCTCCTGTACACTGTACTCATTTTTATCATGATCTTCCACCAGAACTTTGGCAAAAGATAGGATAAAAGAGGAGTAAAAGACTCCTGTCTCACACCTACCCACTCTATTCTCTCCTATAACTTCCTTAGTAGAGCTAGAACAGGTCACATCAGGTATTGCAATCTGATCACATGAAAACAGCTACTTGGATTCTTTATTATCTCAGTACTGCTGGATGCACAGCCACTGCAAAGAGTCCCTAGGAGAGATGTGAGTGACTATAGGTCAGGAGCAGAGAGTAGTCGATGCAGTAATCGCACGGAAACAATCAGCAGAAACTCTCAACACTTCGGGTATGGGCACTAAGAGAGCAGCAAGCTCTGCACAGCACATCACAGGGGAAGAGCAGGGCACAGGGAGGCCTGGATGCACACTGGTACTGGCACTAGCAGCTGCATCAAAAACATCATTAATCCTCCAAAGGAAAAATAACAAAGAAAAGGTATTCAACTTTGAAGCTGCATTTCAGCTAAAAAAAGCAAGTAACGTTAGTTATGAAGACTTATTAGAAAGCCTGAAACTTTCAAAGGAAGATTTGGAGAAAGTATTTTAAAAACCCCACATCAATGCATAAATAAAACCACCACAGCCCCTGTACATAAGCCCTCATGTCACAGCCCTGAAACCACACAGAAACACCATCTCACTTCTGTTTCACCCCCACTTGGTAACACTTTACTGAAAGCCCTAACAACGTTAAGAGCCCGATTCTATTTCCCTCCCATCTCAACTTTTTAAGGAACGGCCCAAGCCGCGACATCCGCGTTCTGTAGAGAGACCGCGCTAGAGCCAAGCCGTGCGCGTCACTGGCACCTGAGGGGAAAGAAACCCAAACGCTGCAGTAAAGTTTATTTCTGCGAGGGAAACCCCGGCCACGGCAGGCTCAGGCTGTCACCGCCGTCAGCGCCGCGGGCGTAGCGGAGGGGGCGGCAGAGACAGGGACAGGCCACCCCGGCGGAGGGAGAGAGGGAGGCAAGGGACACGCTGCCCGCCCGCTCCCGCCGCTGAACGCCGTCTCGGAAGAGGCTGGCGAACCGGGACAAGCAGCTGTGGGGCGCGGGAACTGCAATGCCCTCACCCCTCCCGCCAGGCCNCCGACCGCCGCTGCCGCCGGGAGGAGGTGGCTCGGCCCCGGCCGCCGCTATTGGCGCCCGGCCGCCGCACGAACGCCTCTGCCTNAAAGCCCTAACAACGTTAAGAGCCCGATTCTATTTCCCTCCCATCTCAACTTTTTAAGGAACGGCCCAAGCCGCGACATCCGCGTTCTGTAGAGAGACCGCGCTAGAGCCAAGCCGTGCGCGTCACTGGCACCTGAGGGGAAAGAAACCCAAACGCTGCAGTAAAGTTTATTTCTGCGAGGGAAACCCCGGCCACGGCAGGCTCAGGCTGTCACCGCCGTCAGCGCCGCGGGCGTAGCGGAGGGGGCGGCAGAGACAGGGACAGGCCACCCCGGCGGAGGGAGAGAGGGAGGCAAGGGACACGCTGCCCGCCCGCTCCCGCCGCTGAACGCCGTCTCGGAAGAGGCTGGCGAACCGGGACAAGCAGCTGTGGGGCGCGGGAACTGCAATGCCCTCACCCCTCCCGCCAGGCCGGCTCTGGGTCTCCGGCCTCTGGCCTGTGGCGCAGCCCGGCGTGCCGGGGCGGGGGGGACCGCCGCGGGGGTGGGTGTCACGCAGGTCCCGGGGAGGTAACAGGCCCCGGCCCGCCGGGCGCGGGTGCTCCCGGCAGCGCCGAAGGGTGTTGGCCACTCACCCACGCAGGCAGGTCCGCGGAGGAGACGCTGAGCCGCACCGCCTCCTCCTCGTCCTCCAGGAAGGCGAGCGCCCGGCCCAGGCGGGAGCTCTTGCCGCCGCGGTGCCTGCGGATCCAGAAGAGCCCGCACAGGGCGATGAGCACCCAGCTGAAGCTCAGCCCCAGGTAGCCCAGCACATACACGGGGAAGATCAGCACGAAGCTCCTCGCGAACTGCGAAACCAAGCCCGTCACGTCCACGCTCAGCAGCGGTGGAGGCGACTCCNNCAGCCTCTTCCCCTCCCCTCCGCCGCTCGCTCATCCCTCCCTCGCAGGCCTGCCCGGGAAGCGCGGGTTCGCACCGCCGCCGGGACCCGCGTCCGCTCGGGCCCCCCGCCCGGCTGCGCTCGGGGCCACGGCCATCACTGCGCGGCCTCCGGGAATGCGGGAAGCGGAGAGCGGCTCTGGGGGCCACCGCGAGGAAAGAGCTCTTGGTGGGTGGCAGGAGCAGGACGAGCGTGCCAAGGCGTGTGTGCGCTTCCTCATGGGCGAACCACACCGTCTCCCATTCTCCTCAGTCACGTACGCGGTTGTATGGTTTGTACCTGTTACGCCCTTCGATAACAATCTTCGTGTCTCTCTTTGTTCCCTGTTGATGGTTATTATTAAAGGAGAGGCTGATCAATGCCTCAGAGGAACCAGACGCTGGTCACTCAGCGCCTTAGTTACAACAGGTGTTTCCTGAAGCTTTGCTCACACATCCTCACATAAAACTGCCTCCTCTGTCATCTTGTTAACGCACACGAGTACCGAGGGTGGCACCCACTGTCTCGGGATTTGTTAAACTGAAAAAACTGATTTTACAACAGGCTTGTGTCCTATATTCCTGTAACACCTGGTTCCCACATCATTCCTCCTATCATTCCTTTATCTTTTCAAATAACTTTAATATAGCCACCAGTTTCGTAAGAGGCAGCTGTTGCTTGTCCTTAGCTGTGTCTATATCAGCTTGCTGGTACACACTCGGATAAAACTCAACATTTACCACGAGTTTGGGTTGTTTTTTTTTTTTTCTTTTGGCTTTAAATAGCTAACCTTTCACTTAGTGGGAATGAGGGTCCTTTCTCCTCTCTTCAGATGCCAATTTTCACAAAACGTGTAGGACTTTGAGACTTAATATTTGCAGGCAGGGAAGAGGGGAGAATGACTTTAGCCAATAGTCTGAAAAGTTAACAAAACACACACAAATGGGCAAATAGGAAAGCTGTATAAGCTTCATTTTCTTAGGAATTGAAAGTAACCTCATCTCAATTATCCAGAGAAAGGGAAAGTCGAAAAGGCAATGGCATCAAAGTTATTTGCTTAATGCTGCACAGCAGAATTGGAAAAAGAATCCGTATTTTGACAACTGAATGTGGTGTTCTGTTTTCTCTTCTTTCCAAAATCCCTCCATGCCTGCAGTCAGACTCAATGGACCACTCTAAGCTAAAACAATTTCTGGCCATAGACTCATGTTGCTCTTCTTTACTTCCTCTTTACCATTGACAGTGTATGTTCCCCATCTGTGTGTTAGGTTACTCAGGATGAAAATTCAGAACAAACAAATAATAAAAAAAAGAAGTAACAAAATCAGTGGTTTACTACTAGGTGGCAATTCAAGCTTTGAAATAACAATTTACTTTAGGCCTTCTAGAGAACTCAAAACACCTACAGGCTCTAACCTTGAGGGAACTGAAGAGCAGCATGAAACCCTAGAAAAGTTTGTGACCTTAAACTGAGGATATCAAGTATGATGCTGTGACCCCTTTGGACACCAGTGAAATTAACTACAGTAAATCTGGGTGATTTTTTGCATTTATTGAATTCCTCTTCTTATTACTTACTCTGCTTATAATGTGACTTTAATGTGGACTCCTCACTCCTGAGTTTCAGTAACACCTACTACAAATGGCCATATTGTATGTTGGCTTCCTCCATTACAACCAGCACTATTAATATTCTCTCATTTTTTCAAGTCTTTTGTTCTCAGCCTTGGACTCCATTGTCGATTTTTCCCTATCTGGCCTCACAGTATCTGCATCAGAATACAACTGTACCACAAACTAAAATGAAAATTAAAAATGAGAGAAAAAAAAGTGATTGAATTAATGTGATATTTGGCAAGTAACACTTTACCATATGGTATGTATTATTCTGCTCTCATATATGTCCAGCATGTATTTTGAAAATGAGCTGGATATAGAATTTAGAGGAGTACCCCATACAGTCAAATTCAATACAACGGAGAAACACAACAGTAAATAAAAATTAATCTTGTAGGAGTATTTAGGATGACAAACATATAATATAGTTGTAGACCAGGCAGCCTAGCACTGATTCTGAGCAGAGTAATTCATTAATCTATGTGGAACTTTGATTAATCAGAACTAAAAGTGGGTGATAATGTGCCAATCAAATAGGAAAACAGAAGCAAGATCTTGTAGCATGGATTTGATAATGTTTATCTGTAAGTGGCAGTTCTGATAAAGAGGTTACCGCTGACTTCTAAGAACCTCTGTAGATAACTGACTTGGACCCACACAATATTTTAATGAAGAAACTGGGTGGTATGAAATTAGCATACCCACTGTTGTAATAGAGACAAAAAAGTCTTGTTAAAATCAAGATGCAAAGTCTGCTGCTAGGGCATAAATTAGGGTTAGTTACTCCATTATAAATTTTTTAATAAAATGTTCTGGATAAACACTAGTTATTTCTTTATTCTAATCTTTCGGTGCTGATAAAGAGTTTAATAATTTGCTCAAGAATCTTGGAATTGTTAATGCACATATTTCTGATCATATCCTTTAATATTTACAAATGCAGTCTCCTAGGCATCAGAAACACTTGAAGATCACATATGGCCCAGAGACTGCTCTGACTTCTCCTTAAGTATCCTATAATCAATTGTATCAGCTACACAGCTGCTTATATTTATTTTATTTAGATAACATTTATTCTTTTCACATCCTGCCTTTTTAGGCCTGTTATATTATTAGAATTTTGATTAATACTTTTTGTTTGCAATATTCCTTTATACCCATTCTTAGCCATATGTGTTTGCTTCTCCTTTTTGCTCTTTCAAATGCAATAGCTTTCACAACAAAGCAGTGTCATCCTATACTTACCTTTACCTTGCATCACCATCAGTTTGCCATGATGATTTTTTTTCCAGTACATACGAGCACTACTCTTCAGAATAACTTCCCAAAAGCTCTTGTTCGTACATCATTTTTGATGATGAGAAAAATTGGGAAAATTCAGTTTATGTGGGAAAAAAGAAAACCTAAGTTTCCTTGACTTCTTTGTATTTCACACGAGAAAACATGTTTTGGAAGCAATTTTAATTGTTACTTCATGACCATTTTCAGTAACAGTTTATTTCCCTGACGGAAAATTACACCTTAGTTTACCCAACAACATTATTTCAGTCTAACGGTTCTCTGTAGAGATTTTTAGCTATTGAACAGAAATCTTTATTGAATAGAAATTGGAGAATTTTTGCTGAGGAACTTTATCCTCAAAAAAATTGAATTATTAATGAAAATATAATTTACATGAAATTTTATCCTAGTAGATTCTCATGATGGAATACTCTCTAGTTCTGTGTTTAATTTTATCCAGCTGTCTCAACCTACTACAGATTATCTAGTGTAGACCACAAATATTTTCTGCCTGCTTCAAATTATCTAATATAAAGCACAAAGAAGAGTCAAAAGACTCTAACATACCTGAGCTTCTGTTGTTTGGAGAAAAACTATATATGTCTGATCCCTAGTATCACCCAGACTGGCTTCAGTTTCACTGAATGCATAAATTGTACTCTCATGACAAGGTCCTCAAATATTTATTGTTCCTGAAGACAGAAATACTTTCCACAAAAATGTGTTTCTTAACAAGTTTTCACAATAATTATAGTCTCCTATTTTTTCCCCTCATGGGATTCTTACAAGTTCAAAACTAAAGGCACAAACTTTACTACAGAGATCCACGTTTTTGCTGTTTCTATTTATGAACCTGGAAGACTAACAAAAGCATTTTGACACTTTGCTGGAGGTCATTTATATATGGTTGCTGATTTAAAAAAGGAGGAAAAAAAACCCTACAAAGTCTAGATCCTAACAAATTCCTTTCTTCATACAAAAAAAAAAAAAAAAAAAAAAAAAAAAAAAAAAAAAGAGATTTTTNAAAAAAAAAAAAGTGGTATTTTTTTTAAATAATAGAAGAGTCATGACTTCTAAGCCTGGTGGAAAGTTGCCATGTTGTCCCTCTGAGGGGTAATATTTCTAGTAATTTTTTGGGTATAATACTGTGATGTGTCATTCCACAGAGGTGAAGAAAAATGCAATATTGCTTCACAGGCTTAGAGGAACATCCAAAGATAAAAACAAAGTAAAAAGAAGTTTATTACTACAGAATATAAAAAGCTGTGCTATTTTACATTCCTATTTTTCAGATAACAGTGCAGGTGGAGAAGGAGATATATGTACCAAGCCAGACAAGAGAAAAACCTGTGAAAGCTAAAATTGTAAAAAAATTCCCAGGGCTACCAAACCCCTTGTTTACAACACTTTTCTTGGAAAGAAAATCTAGGGCATCCTTTTGTGCTGACTTTACACAACAGATATGTGTTATTTTATTGCCTGTATTCACTTGAGTCTAACACTCATTTTATAGAAGCAGTAAAACCACTGATGTACTAATTTTCTCCACTATATTGGTGAGACATTGTAGTTTATTTTAATACATGGTGGTGATGCCATGATGATTTTTTGCCTTTTCTTTTATATACCTTTTATATAACTTCTATATACCCTTTTATATAACTGTTACATATCAGTGCTTTTAAGATGCATCTTGTAATTCCTTAAGTCCAATAATTGAGCATAGTCCTAATATTCTGTCAAGCCTAGAAACCAAACATCCTGGAGGCCTTGCAGTTGGAAGCCAAAAGGCCCTATGCTATCCTGAGAAACCAAGGTCCTCTCTAAAGCACATCCTGTAAAGTAAGATAAACCCATCCAGGGGAAAATTCCTCAGGATGGAGAAATATCACTCTAATCATTCAAGCCTCCCATTAGAAAATCTTTGATAAATATACTAATTTGCAAAATCTGTAAATTGTATACGCGATCTATCGTGTGTGTGTATTTTGGTGCATTCCACCTGGATGAAGTAGTGCACCTTAAAGATCCTTAATTAAATACTGAGGTAAAAACCCCTTTTTCCCTTAACCATGTCTGGCTCTTAATTTTAAGACCAGAGAAAGGCAACAGTGGAAACATTTAAGCATGCACAAATTTTAGTATTGTTATTCCAAAGGTGCTATTCTACCTTGTGTTCTCATGCAGCAGTTAAACTTCAGTTTGAACCCCCTGTTTAAGGTTTGAAAAGTTCTTCCCAAACCCTCTAGTGGCACTTTCCCACATCTGGAATTTTTCTTCTGTCTTAGAGATGCCTGACTAGTATACTATCATTGTGATAGTAGTGATGGCTAAGAAGAAAAAAGCTATTAGCAGCCAAAACTGATATTTTAAATTTTTTTTTGCAGTAAATACATATGCTTGTTCTAAACAGTAGACGAGAGAAACAGTACTTGAAAAAAAAGCTGCTTCTTCTATCCAGTTTTTGGTATCACTGTCACATTTACTTATTTAGTTATATGTGTTTGCTATATTGTTGTTAGAAATAAAATTCAGTTATAAGGTTGTTTTGTCCTTCAGCTTCTATACATAGGAAAGCATTTCTGTAGAGACCCTTCCTAAGCAGATGCCTAGTTCCATGTGTTTATAACACTGTCACCACTATGGCTAAAGAGCTCTTTGAGTTAATCCAAGATGACTTTTATGTCCATTTTTATTTGTTCAGGGAAGAAAATATAAAATCATAGAGTCATAACAAAGTTTGGGTTGAGAGGGACCTTTAAGGATCATCTAGTTCCTCCTCTCTTGCCATGAGCAGGGACATCTTCCACTAGTCCAGGTTGCTCAGAGCTCCATCCAACCTGGACTAGAACACTTCCAGGGGATGGGGCATCCACAACTTCTCTGGGCAACCTGTTCCAGTTCCTCACCACCTTCACAGTAAAGAATTTTTTCCCAATAATCAATCTAAATCTACTCTCTTTCACTTTGAATCCATTCCCCATTGTCCTGTCACCACATGCTCTCGTAAANCTCCTTCTCTTTCTTGCAGGCTCCCTTC
>VZRS01008831.1:0-50005 GCA_013398055.1 Ifrita kowaldi
GGATGATGAGGATGATGAGGATGCTGCTGCCCCGTGGCCGCTCGGAGCTGCGGGGGGCTGTGCTGGGACCCCCCCGAGCCTCACTCGGCAGTCCAGGAGCTCCCAGGAGTTAAAATTGTCCCAGGGGTCCCCGCCAGCCCCCTCGCCCCCCGCGGGGTCGGTCACGGCCGGCTCCTTTGACGGGTGGCCTCGCCCACTCCCCCGCCAAAAAAAGAAAAAAAAAAATAAAATGAAGCTTTGAAAAGCGTGGAAAGGAGAAGAAAAGCTTGTTAAAGGCACCTCCGTGCGTGCCCTCCAGCCGCAGGGGCACCGCAGCGCAGTGGCAGCGCCCGCCCGCAGCGGCTCCGCACCGGGAGTGACCGCGGGGCGACCCCCGAAATTCCCCCCGGGAAACGCGTTTGGTCCACGCCGGGGGGAGATGGGGTCACCCCGCATCGCTGCCAAGGACTCCCCCGCCACCCCTTAAAAACCTCGGCGACCAAACAAAAAAAAATAAACGTTTGAAATTAAAACAATAATTTTAATATTATTTTAGTTTTTCTTATGGAATTATTTTAATAACCGTAGAAGCTTTGCGACGCGGATGCCAAAGCTGAGGGTGACCGAGGCGCCTTTTATGCCTTAATCCCTTCAGCGCTCTCAGGGATGGTGGCGGTGGGGGGTGGCAGCGCCGGGGGAGGGTGTCCCTGTCCCTGTCCCCCCGCATTTCTCATCCCTCATCCCGCCTGCTCCAGCCCTGAGCCGCGTTTTGGCAGCTGCCGGACAGGCGGTGGGGAGGCTGCAGAGCAGCAAGGCACGTCGCGCCGAGGTTAATTAGCCTCGGCGGGAGTAATTAGCCCACGGCTAATTGCGGGGCTGGGTGTCGCCATCCCCCGAGCGCTGCTGATGCTGGCGGGGGGCTCAGCCGTGTCTGCGGGGTCCTAAAGGCTCCCGGCCGGGACAAATTAGGGACCACGGGGTTTTGGGAGCCCCCCAAGAGCTGGAGGTTGGGCAAAAGCCCAGCAGCAGGTGAAGCAGCCCGGGGCAGAGGAGATGGGGAAACCCATCACGTTCCCTCCACCAGTGGTGTCCCAGTGCTCTATCCTGGATCCCACCAGGAATTAGAGGTGGGGACATCAGAGACACGCTGGAGGAGCCCCATCCTGGACAGCTGGAATCCTGGAGCAGCTCTGAACATCGCGATGGATGGGGAGAGCCCCTCATCAGGAACACCTGGCAGAGCTGCCCCAAACCCTGCCTCCCGGGTGGGGTTTGCAGGAACCTCTTCGCACCTGAGTTGTGCCCCGGGGCTCAGCCCCAAGGGTGACCCTCTTCTCCTTCCCTTCAGCCTCCAGGGAAGCCCACAAAGCAGAGCTGGGGAGGAGCAGCAGGAATTCAGGGTGTTTGAGGGGGTACGAGGGCAGGTGAGCTCTCACTCCTGGTTTTCCTTCCTCTCCTCTCTCCCTTTCCCAGGTCTGGATCCCTCCCTCGCGCTGGCCGGGGCTGTGACCTCCCACCATGGGGGTTAAAGCGATGCTCCCCAGCTACGAGCTGGGGTTTTATGCTCTCGTGGTGACCTGTGCTGTGCTCTACAGCGGCAGCGGGATCTTCGAGGCATCCAGAGGTAACGCTCCCGTCACATCCCCGGGAGGGAGGATGGGTGTAAGGTGCCTGCTTTCACAGCTGTTGATACCAGCAGCAGGTCCCTGGCTTTGATTTGTGCAGAGAACAGTTCGGAAATCCTTTCTAAAGGGATTTTTGCCTTTTTGCCTTGTTGCTTCCTTGTCCCTACTTCCAACTGCTCAGGGCAAGAGGCAGTGGGATGTCACAGGTCTCCAGGCAGTGCCAAAACAGGCAACCAGCATCCTGCCTACACAGGGCCGATTCCCTTTTTTGTTTGTTTGTCTTGTTTTGGTTTGTTTGTTTTGGTTTGGGTATATTTGTTTGTTTGTTTGGGGTTTTTTTAAATTTGTTTTCGGCTTTTTGGGGAGTGTTTTTTTATTTGTTTGGGGTTTTTTTGTTTGGAAGCCCTCAAACCTGAAAATTTCATGGGATCAGCCAGGGGATGTGTAGTGAGAAAAAGGCTTTGCTGAAAATTCCTGCAGAGACCTGTAGTCACTGACTATTTTGGTTGTCCATGGCAATCAGGCACTTTTGGGATGGGGTATTTGAGCCCTGATGGGTCATTATCACAACGATGAAGGTTCCCTGCCTGGCTTGACCCCGGATCCCGTTTCCCAGAGCTGTTTCCCTCCCCATAACTCTGGTTCTTTTGCAGACAGCATGAACAGAAAGGCCTTTCGGGACGGCATAAAGCAGGGCTGGCACTACTTCGGCAGGAAGATGGTGAGTGAGGAAGAGCTCGGGCTTTTCTAGCCACAGACAACCTGGTCAGTGGAGACACAGAGCTGGATTTCTGCTGCTGACACACTTTTGCAAAGCCCATGTGACTCGTATTTTTCTCCCTAAATTAGTGGGGGAAGTACCAGCCCTGCAGGGCTGTGGATGCTCCGCTTTGTGTGCGCCGGGACGAGCGACCTCTGCACGTCCCTCCGGGGTTTTATGTTCGAGCTAAAGTGCTCGGGAGCCCTTGGGTGGAAAATGGGAAGAAAAGGCTTTAAAGGTTGTGGGGCTGGGGGCAGTTTAAAGTGCCTGGTGCTGCTCCTGCAGGACGTGGCTGATTTCGAGTGGGTGATGTGGTTCACCTCGTTCAGGAACGTCATCATCTTCGCCCTCTCAGGACACGTCCTCTTCGGCAAGATCTGCTCCATGACTGTGCCACAGGTGAGCCAGGGATGTGGTGACGTGGATTTGAGAGCACCAGGGGTGGCCTGGCATCTGTGGAAGGGGTTTTGGGGGATGCTCTGGGGTAGGTGGAGCAGGGTTGGGGCTTTCACCACGCTGACCACGGCCGCTCTCTCCCCAGCACCGGGCTGTGATGTACATGATCTACGGGGTCCTGGCCGTGCTGGGCAGCATGGGGCCGGTCTATCTGATGATCATCCTGTCCCACTGCCTGGTCCTCTACTCGGTGGCGCTGGCCAAGCAGAAGTGGCTGTGCTACGTGGCCGGGCTCTGCTGCCTCGCCTCCTTCAAGATGGAGCCGTTCGGCTCGTGGCAGGTGGGTGCTGTCCTGGCCGTGGGTCTGCCTCATTTCCAGGCCACTGGTGTCCATCTCCTTGGGTTTATCCCCAGGGAGGGCTCCTGGGGCAGCCCCAGGCCCTGGTCATTTCTCCTGGCTGCATCAGAGCTCCCACAGCATGTGAGAGAGAGGGGACTGTTGGGGTGCTGTGCTTGGGAATAATCCCACAGTGACTATGTCATGTTTTGGTGGCTTCGTGCTGTTCCAGTACAAAGGACATCTGAGTCCTTCTTGCTGCCCAGGCAACAACTTGTCAGCCTGTGGCTGCCCTGTGCCTCAGTTTCCCCAGCAGTAACATGCAGCTGGGATGGATTCAGCAACGCCCATCTTTTAGGTCACAGCCTAGTTAAGATTTTCTCTCACTGCTGGGTGGAGAAAAGCACAGAAAGGGCCTTATTAAAATATTCAGTCCCTCAGCAGGACAGTGCTGCCTCTCCCTGCCTCCAAAGATATGTTGGCCATCCATGTGCTGGCTCTGCTTTACTCCCTGGGGACACCTGTGACAGGGTGACATTGCCACCCCAGACCAAAGCCTGTGTGACCAACAGCTGCTTGGTGATGCAGCCAAGAGGATCTACCACTTCCTGACTGCTCTGAGCTGCAGAAGCCAGCTGGGAAATCGAGCCCCAGTTTTCTCTTTTCAGCTCATTAACTTCAGAGACAATTGGTGTCAGAGCATAATTAGAGGTTTTCCTTGAACTGAAAACTAAACTGACAGAGGTCAGAGTTAGATGAGATGTTAGGAAAAAATTCCTCACTGTGAGGGTGGGGAGGCCCTGGCAAAGGGTGCCCAGAGAAGCTGTGACTGCTCCTGGATCCCTGGAAGTGTCCAAGGCCAGGTTGGACAGGACATGGAGCAGCCTGGGACAGTGGAAGGTGTCCCTGCCCATGGCAGGGGCGGCACTGGATGGGCTTTAAGGTCCCTTCCAACCCAAACCATTTCTGCTGCCCCAGGAGTGGTGTCCCCCACAAAGCAAGGGAGCACAGAAGAGACACCACATTCCTGGCGATAACTCTCTGTTTCTTGTCCAGAGCGGGTTTGTAACGGGAGCTTTTGATCTCCAAGATGTCCTTTTCTATGGAGGCTGCACCTTCACCATCATGCGCTGCATGAGCTTTGCCCTCGAGAGCTCCGAGAAGGAAGAGGGCATCTACTCCATCTTCGACCTCCTCAAGTACAACTTCTACCTCCCATTCTTCTTCTTTGGGCCTGTCATGACGTTTGACCAGTTCCATGCTCAGGTGAGTGATCCTGAGGCTAGGCTGGAGCAGGATTTCTCCCCAAACTTTATTTGCTTGGGTTTAATGTCTACAAAAACCCCACCTTTCGCCACAGTGCAGGTGCAAATGGCTGTAGAACGTCTTGTGGTCACCTCCAGACTATGGCTGTGCATTTTTGTGGGGAAGGGCATCAACTGATGGATTTTTAACCTTCTTTTGGGTTTATTTTGGCCCTTTTCACTGACCAGTTCACAATGGAGGATCTTGCTGTGGGACCTTGCCCACCTGTGGGACCCCTGCAGGCTGTGACAGCAAGGACAGCCTCCCATTCATATCCAGCTGCTTCACCCAGGGAGCAGGAGCTTCCAGGGGTGGCTTGTGTGTCTTTAGACCAAGTTATTTCTCAGGAAATAAATAAGATTGAGTGGAAGGCTGAGTTCCAGCAATCAGGGGCTCCATGAAATACCCTGACGTCCCAAGTCTTTGCCTGTTTCATACAACCCAGGGAGCTTTTAGATGAGCAGATTCCGAACAGCTCTGGAAAACACCAGCAGGAGCCTGGGTTGGGACCAGCTGACCTCTGGAGCTGTTCCACAGTCCAGGATCAAGGAAACCTGCAGTGCTGTGTCCCCCCTCACTGTTCCCACCTCAACCTCCTTCTACACCAAGGATCAGCCTTGGCCACCAAAGCAAACCAGTGATGCTGGAAAAGGGAGCTGTTTGGTCAGCAGTGATGCTGTGGAGGATTCCCACCATGCCCCTGGGTCCTCCTGCAGAAGAACAGCTACAGTGAGTTTTTGGACCCAAATTGATGCCTGGGTGCAAGAATGTTTTGGAAAAACATTTGTGAATTCAGAAGAAAAACCAGCCCAGGGTGGGGTAGAGCAGCCAGAGCCTCATGGTGAGGAGAAGATCAAAGATCCACCGGCCCAGCACCTTCTCTCACATGTGGGGCTGGTTCTGGTTGCCTAAGAAAGGGTCTGCACTGGGATGTTTCCTCCAGGATGAGCCATGCTCCAAGTCCTGCTCCTTGCCTGCTCATCACCTGTGGAATTAACCACCCCATGATGCCTCTCAAAAGGAACAAGAGCCCTTGGATCTTACTGGACATATTAAAAAGGATTTTTAGAGCATTTGACCCCAAAGATCATAAGGTCAGCTCTAGTGTCCCCTTCCGGGATGCAGCCAGGTTCCTATAAATGGGGACATTAAACTCCCCATGTCTCCAACACCTGAACTCCCACTGCTCCTGCAGAGCTGGATCCAGGGCGAGTTTTATTTCCTGCTCCTTTGCCCAGCTCCTAATCAGGATGTCTAAAGCCAATAAATGAGCAATTCCCCTCTCTGCTGCTCCAAACGCTCACCCCAAAGGCACAAGGATTAAGCCTCCAACCCCTTTCCCCTGCCCCGGCC
Organism: Ifrita kowaldi; assembly: GCA_013398055.1. NCBI lineage: Eukaryota > Metazoa > Chordata > Aves > Passeriformes > Cinclosomatidae > Ifrita > Ifrita kowaldi. The sequence goes on from VZRS01008831.1 coordinate 5,756, forward strand.
AGGGGTCCTGGCTTGGCCTGGCCACCACTGCCATCTCCTGGCTACATCCCCCCTGCACTGCTGGAGCTGCGGCTGGCTGCAGAGGTGAATTCTTAATTGCCCAACAGCAATTAGGGCAGGAGCCAGATAGAACCCTTCCCCAGGGTGGGATGTATGGCCCAGTTAGAGATCGGATCTGTACCTTTGGATCCTACTGGTCCTACATCCTGGTGGAGCTCTTGCACCCCAATGTGACATGGGAACTCACCTGTACCAGGGCTTGGCCAGCCAAATTTGGGTGGAGAAGCATCTTTCTTACTGAGATCAAGGGAACAAATTCCCTTCTATAAGATTGGGAATGTGGGGGACACAGCCCTGATCCCAAGGGTGTGGTGGCCATGTGCTGGCACCACACACAGACACGAGGACGAGAGGAAACAACCTCAAGTTGCACCAGGGGAGGCTTAGATTGGATTTTAGGAATAATTTCTTCAAGGAAATGGTTGTCAAGCATTGGAACAGGCTGCCCCAGGGAGTGGTGGAGTCACCATCCCCGGAGGTATGTCAAGGATGTGTGGATGTGGCACCTGGGGACATGTTTTAGTGATGGGCTTGGCAGTGCTGGGTTAATGGTTGGACTCCATGGTCTGAATGGATTTTTCCAACCTAAACCTCAAAAATTCTGTGATTCCATGGAAGGAGGGTTCTGTGTCCTCCCACATGTCTCCACGCCAGACCCTGTCCTCCCTCAGCTCAGGGTCCAGCGACCTCTTTGTATCCTTAAAGCACCTGGTACTTAACAGACGCAAAAAAAAAAATCTGGCAGAGGCTTTAATTCTCAGGAATCATCTGGATTTGACAACAGGGCTGGTGCAGCAGCCTGTGGATTATGTGGGGAGAGCTCCCACCTCTCGCATGGAATAAAGGGGAAGTAATAAACATAAGAGGATTTTGAATACAGCAGCAATTTTACGGCGATGCGGGGAAGCAAGGACACGGCTCTGCCCCATGTAATCCTGAGAGCTCACTCTGGGGATGTTTATATGACAACGACCAGAGATGTGACAGCTCCTGGAGGCAAACCCCAGCCCCTGTTCGTGCAAGACACAGCAGAGATGAAATCCCCATCAATCAGGTCCCACCGATTCAGGACGGCCCCTCGAGCAAGTCTCCCTCCCGTTTACAGCCAGAGTCTGCAGCAGAAGCCTCAGAGATCATCAGTTCTTCTCCTCCTTCTCCCAGATGACCCTGGACAAAAATACACCAGGCCCTGGCAGAGCTGTCAGGCTGGGATTCCAACCCTGGAATTGACCCTGGAGATGTGATGGGTGTGAGCATTTGCTCCCTCTTAGTGATCTGTGCAAGGGGCTGTCCTGAAGCAAAGTTGATTTTCTGAGCACGTTGCTGCAGAATGAGCATGAAACCCTGGGAGCTCCCTGCTCAGCGTGGATTTCACCACAGCTGGAGTCCTGAGTACAGCCAGACCTGTCACTGCTGTGTCTCAGCACGTGCCTGGCTCTGCTGGAAACCCCAGAGATGGGAACAGGAGGGTGATGCAGGAGGGACATCCCTGCTGTCCTCAGCACTGGGAGTGTGGGAGGAGTGCTCTGGGTGGCACATGTCCTGCTCCTTGTGGATGTGCTCACCTGAGCCACTCCTTGGGTCTTCCTCAATCAGTGGAAATTTGGGCCATGTAGTCCATGGTGTGATTTCTAAAGGCAAATGATGAATCCATCCCCATTTGGACTTGACCATCCTTCTGGATGAAGGAATGCTGCCCATCCTGTCCCTGGGCTCAGCCCCGCCCTGGTTTGTCCCTCCCTGCAGGTGAGCACCCGAGAGCTGAGGCGCAAGGACGACGAGATGAAGAACATCCGAGTCAATGCCCTGCTCCACGTGGGGGCCATCGTGGCTGTGGACATCTTCTTCCACTTCTTCTACATCCTCACCCTCCCTTCCGACCTGAAGTTCGTGAACCGCCTCTCGGACTGGTCCTTGGGTGAGTGGCCGTGCTTGGGCACGTTCACCCCTGTACTCAGCTCCAAAGCAGTGGTGAGTGATCCAGATCTCCATCCACCCCCCTTGAGAGGCTTTGGGAATGTCTGTGTTGGACAGGTTTGAGTAAAAACCTCTCATCCTCCTGCTGGCCACGCACAGAGCTGGGGTTGGGCAGCTCTAGAAAGCACACGGTGTCAGTCTGACCTTTCCACAGGGTAAATTGTCTGGTTTGGAGTTTAGGAAGCTGAGCACCAAGATATTTTTGTTACCTTTGGATTGGAAGGGAGCTCAGCACCTCAAAAAAAATCAGCAGGCCACAGCAAACCACGTGCAGCAAGGCAAAGCCTGATTGCATGTAGGGAATATTGTCCATGGAGTGGTCAAACACTGGGACAGGTGCCCAGAGGGGTTACAGTTTATCCCAAAAGAGTCATGTCCAACACTTCAATGGACAATGTCCAGAGCAACATAATCTCTATTTAAAGTTGGGTGTTCTCCAGGCAGGGCTGGGCTAGAGACCTCCAGAAGGCAAATTCCCGGGATAAGTGATGATACAGCACTGGCCTTCAGCTGGCAGCTGGATTCCAGCTGCCTGGATTCCAGGAGGATTCCAGCTGGTCAAATCCATGTCCGATGGCAGCATTTCAGACACCACCACACAGCAGAGGACAAGCAGGGGCTGGAGGAGCCTTGTGTCTCTCCAGAGTGGCATCTGGGGGCCAGGATAAAATCCTAACGCAGCTGGAATGTCACTAACATTGATTTAGGGTGTCCCAAGAGTCCTGGATGGACTGATCCCACGTTACCCCAGAGGGAGCTGAGCTCTTCTGACTGCCCTGACCACATCTGCCCGGCCCATGGTGGGAGCATCCCTTAATCTGGGAGCTGGATCCCACCAAGCTGGGTGCATTTTAGCTGCTGTTTGCAGAGGCATTTGGAATCTGTAGTGGCTGTTCCTGCAGGGTTTGTTTCCCAGTGTCACACACCTCTTTAAATCAGAGGTTCTGGCCCTGGCTCTGCTGTAGCATCAATGTTACATCCATGGCCAGAGGGAGCTGGGGTGGGGGGAATTTTGGTGGAGGTGCCAATAAAACCTCAGAGGTCAGACCTGAGAACTGTGACGAGTTCATCACAGCTTAGCAAGCCTCAGAGGGAAGGCACAATGATGGAATAAATAACAATATAAACAGAATTTCTTTACCAAGACCAATAAGCAGTTTGCTCCCAAATACCCCGAGAAGAGATCGTCCTTTGGTTCAAGCCTCTTAAAAAACTTAGTTTCAAAAGATTTGCTGGTCCAAGACAGCACTGAGTGTCTTCTTGATGTTATATTTGTTGCAATAGACTCCATGCTCCCATGGGCCATGATATCCTCAGATACCCTGATGCATTATTCCATGCTCCTTTTTCCCCGTTTGACTCCCATTTTTGCTCCAGCTGGCCTGGCCTACTCCAATTTGGTGTATGACTGGGTGAAAGCCGCTGTCATGTTTGGGGTCATCAACACCATCGCCAGACTGGACCACCTGGACCCACCCCAGCCCCCAAAATGCATCACCATGCTCTACATCTTTGCCGAAACGTGAGTACCCCGCTAGCACAAACGAAGAGGGTTTGAGAACCTGCATGGAGGGGAGGACACCTGGGCTGTCCTGGGCAGCTGGTCTGTGAGTTGGAGACCACCTGAAATTATAGTCCAGACCTGGCCACAGCCCAGGGAAATATTTGCTTCCAGGCAGGAAGCAACAGGTAAGGAGAGAAGTTAAACTCCATCTATAATGACGGCTGTCCAAGGAAGGAGTTTGGAGGACTTCTGTGAGCAAGGTCCAAGTTGTGCCTTGCCAGGGGATTGGATGTTTCCTCTGTTTTAACAGGTTTTTATTGTCACTGTGTGTTTTAACCTGTCCTTATCTTGTTTTAGGCATTTTGACAGAGGGATTAACGACTGGCTGTGCAAGTAAGTGCCTGATCCACCACCTCTAGTCTGGTTCAGGGTCTTCCCATCCATCCCAGTGCAATGAAGCATCACATGCTGTTCATCCCAAAGCTGGGGTGTCATGTCTTCTGGACAAATCCCACTATTTGCTCTGTTTAGCCCCAAACCCGTTGAGTTTATTGCACAAAGAGCAACAGCCCCCTCCTCCTCCAAAACTGGGAATAAAAGAGTCCTGTCCCAAAATCCCTTAAAGCCTGGTGGGTTTAGCATTCCCTCAGAGGAGGAAAAGCCAGGTTTATATTTCTCTAGGAGGAAAGGGGAACTGAGTCCTGTAGCTCCATCTGCATCTCCCTCAGGCCTTCACCTCCCTTCATCCATGAGCTCACCCCAGCAAACCTGTTCTGAGGAAGGTGGCTGCTCTGTGATAAGACCCTGAGCACCAGCAAGTCTGAGAGAGCCTGCAGCTCTAGAGACCCCAAGCTTTAGCAAATTTTACCTGCCAGAGGGGGAAAGGTGGATATTTTGTCCTCAAGCATTTATGGGTTTGTAGGAACACAAGTTACAAGTGGCTGGGGCACAGCAAAAGTCAGTTTATTGCAAGAATGTCTCAGCAGAACATCCTTCCTGTTTTACTGGGGTGTCCTGGACTGACCTGCTTGGGAAGGAGACTCCAGAGGGGTCTCCCAGCACCAACCACCTTCCCTGGCCCTTAGATACGTGTATGACCACATTGGAGAGAACCACGACAACATCCTGAAGGAGCTGGTGGCCAGCACCACCACCTTCGCCATCACCACGCTGTGGCTGGGGCCCTGCGAGGTCGTTTACATCTGGTCTCTCGTCAACTGCTTCGGCCTCAACTTCGAGCTCTGGGTGCAGAAGTTCTTCCAGCTGGGGCCCTTTGCCAAACTGGAGGTGAGGAGCTGGGCTGCAGTGGGAATGGGGAGAGGACAAGGGGGCTGGGGACAAGCTCTGGCGCTGGAAAATATCCGTGACTGGAGGGAGCTCACGCTGGTTTGTAGGAGTCAGATTTTCAGCTGAGGCTGAAGAGCAGAATCCCTGAGGATGCCATGAAGCTCCATGGCCTGGCCTCCTGCGTGGAGACCTGAAGCTCTTTTCCTGTGGCCTTTAAAATCATGGAATCATTAAGGCTGGAAAAGACCATCAAGTCCAACTGTCAACCCAGCACCACCACCATGTTCACCACTAAACTACACCCCTAAGGGCCACATCCACACGTTTCTTTAACATTTCCAGGGACGGTGACATCCCTGGACAGTCCTTGGGATCAGCTACCGAGCTGTGCAAGGGAAGCACGGTCCTGGTGCTCTGTGTCCCTTCATTTTACGTGCTTTGTCACCCACCCACAGCAAACTCCTGCCCCTGTGATGCTTCACAGGAAATTTAGGCTGGGGTGGAGATTCCAGAGGGAAAAGAGAGGTTCAAGAGAAGCAGGAATGCATCTCCAATGAGGCATCAAAGTGCCACAGATGGGCATAAAAGATGAGGTCTGTCCTTGGAAATATGTTTATGCACACGGGAGTAACCCATGGGAATATTCTCTGGGGAATGTCCATATTCTGTGATCCTGTGGGGAAGTGTTTATATATTTCCTTATGGGAATAATTTGTTCTTCTTGTTCTACAAAGCATCTTGGCATTCTCAGTGGTTTTGATCTGATTTCTTTTAAAAGCAAGTGTTCAGATGCTAGAACAAATTATTTTTAAAACACTCCAAAGCTTAGTGCCCTTTCTCTGTTTGGGACCAAGGTGTCCCAGGGACATACTGGGAAAAAAACTCTTTAAAGCTTACATCCTGGAAACAGTTTTGTTCTTTATTTCTTTTTCCCAATCTAAAGTCTGGAGGTCCCAAACTGGTTAAATAAAGATCTATTTTAAATAAAAACTGTGGAGAGCAATCCTCCCGTTTGCTCTCCTTGTTGAACTCCTAATCAGATTAAGGCTCTCACAGGCAGTGAAATCTCCTTCCCTGCGGCACCACAATTCCCAGCACTAAGTGGCCTGGGGATTCACCGTGCTCTTTGAAGGCTGCTGTAAACTCCTTCCCTGCTGCACTCCCAGCAGCTGATCCTGAAGATTATGTGCCAGTGACAATTTCACTCTGCTGCTGTCATTAGTTTTGAGCTTTTTTTTTTTTTTTAATTCCTAAGAAACTATTTTTACCAGGACCCAGGAGTGATTTGCATGTAGGGCTAATAATAATCCTGGGATACAACAGATTCTTCTGCCTTGAGGAGTGGCTTACCCAAGGCAAGAGGTGGAGAAAGCAGGACTCAACCATTTCATTTTAAAGGGGCTCTGAGAGAACTGGAGAGGGACTTGTGACAAGGATGTGGAGGGACAGGACAAGGAGAAATAGATTTAAACTGACAGAAGGCAGGGTTAGATGGGATCTTGGGAAGAAATCCTTCCCTGTGAGGGTGGTGAGGCCCTGGCACAGGGTGCCCAGAGAAGCTGTGGCTGCCCCTGGATCCCTGGAAGTGTCCAAGGCCAGGCTGGACGGGGCTTGGAGCAGCCTGGGATAGTGGAAGGTGTCCCTGCCCAAGGCAGGGGTGGAATGGGATGATCCTTAAGGTCCCTTCCAACCCAAACCATTCCATGTGTCTGTGATTCTGCAATTATCATGAAACTGTCTAACATCTTGTCCTTACCCACGGACCCAGTCCAGAGTCCCTCACGTACCACAGAAGTTTTGCCTTGTTCTTATATTTCTTTGTCCCAGAGGCACTAAAGGTTGCTCTGATTTTTGCCTCTTTGGGACCCCAGCTGGATTTTCCCGGAGTTGCACCAGTCACCCCCTTTCCTTACAGACCCTTTTCCCTCTGCTCCTCTGCCCTCCACAGGCCAAACTGTCAGGGGCCATGTCTCGGCGGATCAGGGCAGCTTTTGGGGCGGTGAACTTCTGGGCCATCGTCCTCTACAACATCCTGGCCCTCAACAGCCTGGAGTTTGCACTGCTGGTGACCAAGAGGCTCCTCGTGATGGGTAAGGTGCTGCCAGCCTTCCCCACTGACAGACCCCTCTCTTAATGGGGGGACACTGGTACGGGAGCTGAGGACTGGGATTTTGGGTCCTTGTGAGTCCAAAGTGTCCTGGCCACTGGCTTGTGATGTGGCTGCTCCAAATGTCCTTAATTCTTATACAAAAAGTGCAGGCAGTGGTTTCTTAGCCCCCACGCTCCTCACTGGGTGCTCTGGGGTACCAGCCACCTTCCAGGTGTGCTTGTACAGCTCCTGGCACAGCCTGACACTGGTTTGGGCTCCCTGGAGCACTGCAGAGATCACATTCACCTCACCAAGCAGGGCTGAGGCCCTGCCTGTGAAACGGTCCCCTTGCTGGAGAAAGGGATTTACTCATCCTGCCTCGTTTCCTCTGCTTCAGCAGACATTCCTGCATCATCCTGAGGGTGACAGGTACAAATCCTCATCCCACAGTCTGTACATTTCTAATCAGTGGGTTGTGGAGCTATTTTGAAGTCTTCCTGAGCTGCCCAGGGTATAAATAACCATCCTCTCTGGGATGGGGCTGGCGTAGGGAATGGATAATGTCACGCTCTGGGCTCGGTGTGCCAGGAGTGCCTGCCTGCTGAGCTCGCTGGCTTTTGCTGGTTGCATTATTCATTGCAGGGTCCTGTTTTAGCAGGAACAAACCTCGGATCCACCCCTCTGCTGTGGATACCAGATTTGTGATTGCAAACACCGTCAGACCCTTCCTAAGTGGAGGGAGAGCTCCAGGCTCTATCACTGACGTAGGTGACAAAAATACGTATTTTTCTGGGTGGACACTGTGTACAGGGCAAGGCTGGGGTTGATCCTCAGCATCAGTGGGGCCCAAAGATTCCAGAAGGTCACAGTGTTGGGCAACAATGGACATGGGCAGGTTCAATGGGCAGAAAGTTAACCATGATGTCTGAACTTGGGGAGCAGAAGGATTTCTGGGGGTGAGAGGGGCTCAAAGCCCCTCCAGCATGTCCCCACATTAGCTGCAGTCCATGGTGCCTTGGTGGGCTCAGGAACCCAGCTGAGCTTCATCTAAAATCTGGTCCTGAGGATTTCCCTCTTCTCTCGGTGAAGCTGCAGGGCTGGATCTAGGCTGAAAAATGTCATTGGTCTTCGCGAGCTTGTGGGATGTCCCAAACCCACCTGAGAGGCAGCTGTGCTGGTGAAGAATTGGCCTTGTGAGGCAAGCTGACAGGCCCTGGCTGACCATGTCTCCCTCCCTGCTCTAGGTTTCCCTGTCAGCACCTTGTCCATCTGGTTCATCACGTACTGCGGAGTGCAGCTGATCAAGGAGCGCGAGCGCATCCTGGCCATCGAGGAGGAGGAGAAGGGTGACAAGGCAAAGGTGGAGTAGGGGAGGCACCAGCAGGCTTGTCCCGAAGCCTCGTCCCCCTTCCAGCCACTGCTGCCAGGCCAGCCACTGGCCAGGGTCCTCCAAGCCCTCCTGACAATCGGACTGCTGTAGCTCATCCACGTAGAAGTCACCTGGAAGGCTTTCCTTGCTGCAGGAAAGATTTTCCATCAGGCACAGTGGGCGTTTCACAGGCTCCCCAGGCGTGCCAGGATGCTGAGGCAGCTCCCAGGACATTTCTTTCGTGCCAGAACCATCCCCATCATTTTCCTGACCCTCTGACATTGTGCAGGCCTAGAGATTTCACCCCACAACACTTGGTCCACCAGCACCGGACTCTCCCACAGCCCATGTCTCCCAGAGGAGACTCTCCAGGTCCCATGGCTGGAGCTTTTAGGGTCCTGCATTGCTGGATCCAAGAACGATGTGGCCACCACGGCCACTCTGCTGTGACACGTGTCCTGGGACTCAAGCCGAACCCCACCTCTGTTTCTTTATATGCCACAGACAAAGGTCTAAGCTCACATTCCTGCCCATGGCCGAGGGACAGAACGTGCTGTAGCCAACCCTTGCTCATCTCCAGCCACCCGTCCCTTTCCTCAGCTGCCTTTGGTGTGCCAAGCCCACGGCTGTAGGGCTGAGTGAGCACACAGGTAAATACAACCAAAGGAGAAAATCCTGAATGAAGGGCAGGGACTTGGGGCTGGGTGGTGGAGGGAAAGCCCATGGGAGACTCCTTGGGGAGGTAGACTTTGGGAGTGTGTGAAACACGGTGCCTTGGGGGAAAGGTGGGTTTGTAACTGAAAAATAGCTCTGGCTCTCTTGCACTTTAGAGTAACTCTCAGTGGCCTTATGTCTGAGTCATGTCGGTGTTTGGTGAGGGCAGGATCCAGACCCCTTTGCAACGGGGGTTGAGACTCTTGGTGCATCCCTGTGGATGAAACAGGATGGGTTCCTAGCCAGCTTTCAGCTCTGCCAAAGTAATTTGTGAAGTCTCTGATAAATGTCACTTATTTATGTAGCCAATAAATGTTGGATAACTCTGGCACCTGCTGCTCATCCCTGCTACGCTGCTGTGCTGCAGGTGACACCCCCAGCAACGCCCGGAGCTGAGAGGACAAGGATCTGTTTGCAGATCCTCACCTGCCCCCCAAAACAGTGTCACAAGACATTTTTTACTTCAGCAGAAATCCACCTTGGTGGCATCACCAGACTGAAGGTGGGGCTGCAGCTCGATTCATACTCACCTTTATTTTGACTCTGCTTTTGTAGGTATGTTGAGCCTGTGGCCAGCAAGCTGTCACCCATGTGGGTTTTGGGTTAGAAGCCAGGTTTGTTTTATTTCTGGGAGCCTGACCAACAATGCTGGGAGTCAGGGGCAGGTATTGTGCCTTGGTGGCATCTTGTCCCATCCCCAAAACCTCTCCAGCTGCCAGGCACATCCCTTTTTGACACATCTGTTGCTGCTGGACTTCTTGTAGATGTTTCTTGGCATCTCCATTATTCCAGATTTACTTTTTCCATCCAAACAGCTCTGCCACCATGTGCTTCCTGCAGGCTTAAATTCATCTCTTCCCCTCCCTGGGGGTGTCCTTGCACGGGTGGCACCACCCTGAGCTGCTGAGACCGAGGGCTCTGTCACTGTGGTGGCTCAGCTCAGGTCTGTGGCTGCCTGGGAGGACAGAGTCACCTCCCAGTGTCGAAGTGGGTGACGCACATGGCAAAGCCCAGTGACTCTGCACTGCCCTCCTGACTTGGATACTCCAGGAGAGAAAATAGCCCATTCACTAAGGGTCTATATTTACCCAGCAGCTGCATCTGCTGAAGCTGCCAGAAGGAGCTAATCTTAGACACCAGCCCAGTGAGTGATTTGTTAGAGACACTTTGTGGGAGAATTTGGGCTTTGCCCTCCTTTTCCAGGAGTTATCCCTTCAGCTTTCACTGCTCTGACAAGCCCAGGAGGTCTGGTGGGCAAGGAGCACCCTGGTGCTATCTCAACCAGGTCAGCCTTGCATAGGACACCCTCAGCCTCACTGAATGGCTCTGTAGGATGGGATTTATCCACTGCTCATCTCTCTGGAGAAAAGCATCTCGTCTGCTCTGGTTATTGCTTGGCCCTTCATAAAATTCAACCAAGAAGTCGAGAAAAGCTATTATTTATTGCGATTACAAATCCCAGTTAATAGCCCTGCACTGGGCACTTTCTTGTCCAGCCTGACAGGGATAAAATTCCTGCATTCATCCTTTTTGTTCTGACATTTTGTAGGGGAGGGAGTGATCCTGCAACACTGCATCCCTTTAGGATGTATCCGTGCATCCTCACTGTTGTGGCTGAATCCCACACAATTTCTCACTCACTCACTCCCCCTCACCCCCCATACGAAGGAGAATCAGAAAGAAGAGGTAAACAGGTAAATCTGTTGAGATAAGAACAGTTTAACATTTGAAATCAAACATAGTGATGATGATAATAATAATGATAAGGAGAGGAGAAAGAGCAACAGAACCCAAGAGAAGCAAGTGATGCACAACACAATTGCTCATCACCCACTGACTGACACCCAGCCTGTCCCCAAACAGCAACTTGGCTCCCTCCTGGGTTGTTTCCACAGTTATGGAAATTCCCATATCCTGGGAATGATGTTCTGTGGAAGGGAATATCCCTCAGGCCAGTTTGGATCAGCTCTCCTGGCCACACTGCTTCCCAGCTTTTGGTGCAGCTCCTCACTGGCAGAGCGTGAGACATGGAAAATCCTTGACCCGGGGTGAGAATGACTCAGCAAGAGCCAAAACATGGGTGAGTTATCAACATTATCCCCATCCTGAATCAAGCAAAACACAGCACTGGAGGAGGAAAATTAGCTCTGTCCCAGACAAAACCAGGACATTCACCCTCTCCCATGTCCGAGGGGGCCTATTGCCCACCTGGGGACACATTTAATGACTGTTGGAGCCCACTGGTCATTGGAAATCCCTGGCTGTGGCCTTGTCACATCTGGGGGACAATGCACCCAGGCTCATGGAAAACCAGGGCTGCTTCCCCAAGCCTTGGAGCTGCTCCAGCTGCTGGGCAAAGCCACTGAAGCCCATGGAGTCCCCTGAGCAGGTTTGGGACCAGCACAGTGTCCTTTCCCTGGGTGAACACAAACCTGGGAGCTCCCAGAGACCCACCAGGTCCCAGAGCTCCTCTGGGAAGTGCTGTAGCTGCATTTTAGCAGTGGCATCTCATGGAGTGGGGAATAAGGAAGCAAAACTCGGATGGCAGCACAAGGAAAAGGAAAACAGCTCAGGGCTCAAGGGAGATTAAAGGCAGAGGGCGGGGGGAAATCCCAGCTGGTGGCACAACAACACAGGATTAAACTCGGGATGGCACAGAGCTAATGCAGAGGGAGCAGAGAGAGGAGGAGGAGGGTGTGCAGCCCCAGATGTCAGAGAGCAAAGATTCCTGAAGTTCGACCCAGTTCAAAGATCAGCACTCAGCGTTTGATCCCATCACAGATGAGCAGCACAGAAGAGATTATGATGTGAGCTGTGAAAACAGCTTGTGATTATTTCCCTGCTGTATTGGTACTTCCCAGATGCTGCTGGAACCACACCAGTACAGGACGGCTTCACACCAGCATAGCTCCCTCCCTCTTCCCACTTCTAGAGATAACCACCATGGCAATTTTTATAAATACATCCGTGCCAGGGTAAGGGGTTATGTGGCTTTAAATACACCGAGAATAGTGGCTAATATTTTTTCATAGACTTAATTAAATTGTTAATTAAATCTGTGCCATCACTGAGTGTCAGACAGCCCAGAGGGTCCACAGTAAGAGATAAAACAGATTCATGCACAAGTTTTACTATAGGTATAAATAATTATAGCTACTCTGCTCGCCCGTGTCTGTTAAAACTAATTTGCTTCTTTGTGAGCTCCGTGGGAATAGCTGAACCTGGACTGGCCATTTCAGGGCCCATGGGACTTCCTAGACTTCCATGGGTGGGCAAGCAGGGCACAAGAGCCACTGGAGAACTCAGCCACTATGGAGCATTGGCTCCAGGCCAGGCAGGTTGTCCTGCTGTGGCTCTAGACTTTGTCATGGGGGTGATGAACGAGATCTGAGCAGGACACCCTCAATTTACTAGAAGGTACTTGTGTTTAGATGTCTTAATCTGTGAGTTGAAGCCCACCATTGCATTTCCTGTGCTTCTGTTCTGCCTCAGACACTCTCTCTGTCACCAGGATCTGGAAAAGCTGGATTTATTGGCGGCAAGGTGCCCAGAGACTGTGCCACTGGGACCCATTTGCAGGTATGACAGAGTCACAGAATCAGTGAGGCTGGAAAAGAGCTCTGGGATTGACTCCAACCTGTGATTGAACCAGACCATGGCACTGAGTGCTGCGTCCAGTCTTACCTTAAACACCTCCAGGGATGGTGACTCCACTGCCTATTGCAGGGAAAAAGAGCCATCCCTCTCCCACAGTCCTCAAATCTCCTGCTTTAGTGAGAATTTTAAAATAACTTCCAGCACAGGTCTCATATTCCATACAGGGCTGTAATTAAAAAGCTCTAACTCCATTTCCCACCCCCTTCCAGACCCCTGAAAAGTGACTCTAGAGGAGAATAAAGGACAAACCTGTGCAGCAAAGCAGCTCTGGGCGGGAGCTGGCTGGAGCTTGGGATGCCACAAAGCCCACATAAGACCCTCCCTTAGCGCATCTTTCCAGCTTTGACTTCACGGGCTATTTTTAGCACAGCTAAAGGTCCAGCACTTTCGGAGCAGCATCCGTTCCAGTTTAGCATCATCAGGAGGAAGTCCCAGCCTTGCCACCCATGACCCAAAAGGCAGATTGGGCTGTTGGATTCACCCAGAGGCCGCTCTCCAAGCCCACGGGTTGCGTGCATCCCCCATGGTGTCACGGCGGAGAAGCCTCCTGCTCCCCCCGTGGTGACTCATGAGCTGACAGACCCTTCCTGAATTACTGAGGCTGGAATTACAGCTGTTCCCCCGGCCCCCTCCCTTCCTCCTTGTCCAGTGTGTCATATTAAAGGGTGATCGGCTTACACATGCTGCAGTATGGATTCCTTAAGCTCTGCAGCGCTGTGTCTATATATAAAGCCCCGAGCTGGAAACTGAAGTACACAGACAGCTGGGAGTGTAGCGAGCATTTCACATTCCCAGTGTGCCGACGGTCTGGGAGCCCGCGAGGCTGCGAGCCCTGCTTTGAGCAAGTTTCCTTACTCAGTTGCAGATATAGCCAATATTTATCCATAAAAGAAGGCCTGGGGAAAAGAACGAGCGAGTACTCGTCACCATGGGTTTGCCTCTTGATCAAATGGAAGAATTGCGTCTCTACCAGCAAACTCTTCTCCAGGACGGACTCAAAGACATGTTGGACCACAATAAGTTTCTGGACTGTGTCTTAAAAGTCAAAGGGAAGGAGTTTCCCTGCCATCGGCTGGTGCTGGCAGCCTGCAGCCCGTATTTCCGGGCGATGTTCCTCTCAGACATGGAAGAGAGCAAGAAGAGGGAGGTCAGCTTGGAAGATGTTGATCCAGATGTCATGGGCAAGATCCTCCATTACATCTACACCTCTGAGCTGGAGATCACCGAGCAGAACGTGCAGGACATCTTCTCCGTGGCCAACATGTTCCAGATCCCCTCCATCTTCACCGTGTGCGTGTCCTTCCTGCAGAAGCGGCTCTGCCTCAGCAACTGCCTGGCCATCTTCCGGCTGGGATTGATGCTGGATTGCGCCCGGCTGGCCGTGGCCGCCCGCGATTTCATCTGCGACCGCTTCGCGCTGGTCTCCCGGGACGAGGAGTTCTACCAGCTCTCCCCCGATGAGCTGATTGCCATCATCTCCAGCGACTCCCTCAACATCGAAAAGGAGGAGAGTGTCTTTGAGGTGGTGATGAAGTGGGTGGGGACCAAGGACCGTGAGAGCCGGCAGAAGGCCTTGCCTGTCATCTTTGAAAGCATCCGCTTCCGCCTTATGCCCAACGACTACATCACGGACCACGTGGAGAAGCACGCCATGGTCAAGTCCAGCCCGGAGCTGCTCAAGAAGCTGCAGATGGTGAAGGATGCCCAGAAAGGCAAATTCACTGTGGTGAAGAAGAAGAAAGTGAAGAAGAACAGTGAGAATCAAGCGAAGGAGAATGTTGTCAATGGAGCCATAGATGAAGGGGAAGATGCAGAGGAGGAGGCTCTCCCTGGGATCTTGAATGACACGATGCGCTTTGGGATGTTCCTCCAGGACCTTATTTTCATGGTGAGCGACAGTGGGGCAGTGGCCTATGACCCCAATGCCAATGAGTGCTATTTTGCCTCCCTGTCTACTCAAATCCCAAAGAACCACATCAGTCTGGTGACCAAAGAGAATCAGATCTTCATTGTTGGAGGCGTGTACTACAATGAAGACAACAAAGAGGATCCCATGAGCTCCTACTTCCTACAGGTACTACCTTTACCTTTCTTTTGTTTCTTTGACTACTTGGGAGCATCACCAGGCTTTAGATTCCATGTAAAGCCAGTAATATTTTTTGTCACATGATGTTAAAACGGAAGTTGTAAATGAAGGAGAAGCATCTGAGTTGCTTTACTAGAGGTTCTTCTCCCTTTATTTTTAAGGCAGATGCCACTGAGGGGTGGTTCTGGTAGTTGAGGAAGAAGGTTTGAAGGAGTAGGAAATACAAATGAGCCTTCCTGATCCAAATCCTGAGCGGAGGATTGTTTAGAACAGTGAATTTGGCCCAGCCCTGGCTGCCACAGGGTTCACAAACTGGGAGGTTCATGGCATCAGCCCCAGGTTCTGCTTTGCATCTCCTGTGTTCCCTGGTTATGAACCCCAGCAAAACCCAAGGGTGGCGCTGCCAGGTGCCAAAAAAGGAGCAGCAGCAGCTGCAGCCACAGAGCAAACACCCCAAGGACACAGGGATGTCCTGCCTCCCAACATGTGCCCCATTCCTAGTGCTGTTCCTGCCCCTGGAGATGGGTTTGTTCCAGCTCAGAGTCTGTGCCGCGGCCATTTCCATCCTGTGAGGGGGAAACCACCATGTGCTGTCTTTGGGGATACTCCTCAGGGAAAGTGGCTGTTCTACCCCAGCAGTGACCAAACTGTGGCTGGATTGAGCTGCACAGGCAATCTGAGCCCCAGCTTGGGCTGTAGCCCGGATTTCTTTCCCTGTACATGGCTAAGGCAAGGCGCCTACCCTTCCTGCTGACCCCGAGGAATCCAGTAAATCCTCTGTTCTTCCTCCCATGCCCAGAAATACTTTTTTTTGTTCCTTTCCATGGCTCAAGTCTTCTGGGAAGAAACAATAACGTGTCCCAGGCTCACATCTTCTGAGGAAAACAATAACATCTCCAGGCAGAAGGGATAAAATGAGGGTGGTTGCCAAGTTGAGACACAGAGCCCTGATGCCTCCCTTGACTCATTGCCCTCTTCAGTAGGGCTGCACATCGTGCAGGGACCATGCTTGTCCTCATCTGGAAAGGGGCAGGAGATTGTGCAGGCCAGGTGAAGTCCAGGGAATGAGAAGCCAGGAGGAGGAGTCCCCAGCCCTAGAAAGCAGGAGGGAGTGGGGAAGCCGTGGAAGTGCTGGGGGTGTCCTGTTTGAGATACAGCCTTTCACACTGGACAATCCATGACGGCAGAGATGTGTCCAACCCCATCAGTTACCTGTGCAGAGCAGGGAGATGCATTCAGCCCAAACCTGTGCTTAAAGATCAATCTTCCCAGCAGAGGGGGAGCAGGGTCCAGAAATGTCACAGAACCTCCACAGAATCATAGAATGGCCTGGGTTGGGAGGGACCTTGAAGATCACCTAGTTCCAAACCCCTGCCATGAGCAGGGACAGCTTTCACTAGACCAGGTTGCTCAGAGCTCCATCCAACCTGGCCTTGGACACTTCCAGGGTGGGGCAACACTGGAAACATTCCTTGGAAATATTTAATACTTGATTGCACAAAGCCCTGGCAATCTTCTCTTAACTCCACCTCTGTGCCCCTTTGAACGTGGGGGTTGGATGAAAGACCTTTGGAGGTCCTTCCCCCCAAAGTACTCTGTGGTTCTAAGCTGCAAACAGCAAGATTTCTCTATTCAGCTCCCAGTTTGCCACTGACTCAGTGGTAAATGCCTTGAGCATCGTGAGGTCATTTTTAGCTCTTCCCCATGAGAAGGGGACAGTGGTCCTTCCACACCTCACTGTGTCACTTGTGTTTGGGAGAATCAGGAAAGTCCTGGGGTTGGAGAGTGCCATCAGTTTGCAAATGTTTAATTTATTACATCAGTGTCATTTTGTAGCTCACGGTTGTTGTATGAGCAAGAGAGGTTTTGAGCCCTTTTTTTCTGCTGAAACAACATAGTTAGACGTGCACCTCTATGACAAGCTCTTGAACCACTGTGCCACAGCTCCCTACACCTTCTGACTGTTTCTATCCTCCCAAATTTCACATTCCCCCTGCTGAAGCCAGGGCCACTAGGTCAGGGATAATTTAGATTTAAGGACAGGCACCAAAATATAAAAATGCTGATAAATCCCAGGGGCCTTGCAGATTTTGGCAGGAGCAAAATGATTCCATTGACATTTCAGATGGAAAAGGGTGTCCTTTCTTTGTCACTTGAAAGATTTATGACTCAAAAACAATGCTGAATCCATCAAGAAGCAGGAACTATCCTGATGACTGAACTGCTCAGGGTTGCACTATAAATAACACATGTGTGGACCACAGCTTACAAAGAGACAAAAACCACAGGCACCCAGCTGTGGACGAGCCTCTGGAGCCAACCCATGAGGCTGAAGCTCCTTGGCCTGAGCCCACGGCAAACAGTGCTCCAGGCCATGCTGCGTCACAGCTTCATCCTGCAGTCCCACTAAACTGGCTGCAAGACATCCCTCCCTCCTCTATCAAGCTGCATTAAATTTTTTGCCCCAGTTCCCATTAAGCCACAGTTCTCAGAGTCCTCAGTCTCAGATTTTTTTTTTTTCTGGTGGGAGATGAGGCAATGCCTTGATCTACGGATGTCCAAGGATTTGGTGATCTGATCCAGCAGCTTGCTCATCTGTCAGATGGGTCTGGCACAGTTTCTCTGTGTAGCCAATGTTGCTGGCACCACCCTGTTACCTGGCAGAGAGGGAAAATACCAGGATGAAACACTGTGAGGTGTCCTACATGTGAAAAGGTTCAGGAAAATTTCCAAGAATGAAATGCTTCCACTCCTCCAGTCCCAGGAAAAATCCGTTGTAAGTCCAACATGGAAGTCTTTCACCCAAAGATGACCAAGCTTGTTCAAAATTCTGAGTTTCGAGGGGAGACTCAGGAGAGAGCTTATCCCCCTCTACACCTCCCTAAAAGGAGGCTGTAGCCAGGTGGGGGTTGGCCTCTTCTCCCAGGCAGCCAGTGACAGGACAAGAGGACAAGGCCTCAAGCTGCACCAAAGGAGGTTCAGGTTGGACATCACAGAGTATTTTTTCACTGGAAAGGTGTTCAGGCATTGAGATGGGCTCCCCAGGGAAGTGATGGAGTCACCATCCCTGGAGGTCTTCAAGAAATGACCAGAGGAGGCACTTAACACCATGATTTAATTGACAAGGTGGTGACTGGTCAAAGGCTGGACCCAATGATCTCAGAGGTATTTTCCAGCTTTAATGTGATTCTGTAAAGTCCAGGCTTTGATGGATAGAGCAGAACAAGTTGCTGCAGACCTGTCTCTGCTCTTACGTCCTGTCATAGAATGTTTATCATACAATATGTGGCTTGGGTTTGCTCTCAGATCTCCCATCCTGCCCCAGGTGACAAAGGCACAACCACAGGAGCATTGCACCGAGTGCTGCTGGGGTGACCAAGCTGCACATGGGAACAGACTTCGCCCTCATCCTCTGGACCCTGACTTTTGCTAACCAAATGGGTGGGGTGAGCACACACTAATGACCATATGTTCCCTTCCAGTACGACCATCTGGACGCAGACTGGCTGGGGATGCCCCCACTGCCCTCCCCTCGCTGCCTCTTTGGCCTGGGAGAGGCAGAAAACTCAATTTTTGTGGTTGGAGGGAAGGAACTGAAGGAGGGAGAGAAGACCTTGGATTCGGTCCTGTGCTACGACCGGCTGTGAGTGCTCAGTGCGAGTGTGGGGCAGGAGGGGGGTTAGAGGAGAAGGTGGAGCAGCTGCCATGCAAAGTGATTCCAGCTCTCCAGGGGTCAAAAGGTTTGGGAGAAGGGCTTGAACTCTATCTGGATGCTGGGGCTGTCTCGAGCTGTGCCCTGGGGCTCTGAGTTGCCTCACTCCAGCTGCTCTGTTTATTGAGCCCCCTGGAGATGGAAGCCTTTGTGGGAATATTTTGTTACCTGGGCCTGATATTAGTAGATGTTCATGTGAGACATGTACAGAGGAGTTTTTCCTTCTGCTAGACCTTCGGCTCTTGCCCATTGATTAAAGGTTCAGTGACATTCACTGTGGTCTCACCAAAAGAGGTTTGAACAGAAAAGCTTGTTTTTAAAATGTTCAGATGTGCCACAGAATGGCTCATCCTGATTGATATCAGGCTTAATATCTGATTACTTTTGGACAATAGGCTCTGACCCATGCTAGCTCATGAGCTTTATTAAAAGGCACCATCCTGTTCTGCTCTCAGGAGACAGAAACTTCCAAAGCCTGCTGCTCTCTGCCCCGAAGAGACAGAGCAGCAGGCATCAACAAGCCTTTGCTTGGTCTATATTTAGCAGTGTGTGCTTCCAAGTCTGTTTTATAGGCAGAGAATTGAAACCAGTTCCATTCCCACAGAACGGGGCATTTATCTGCCCCTGCAGACTCTGGGAAAGAAGTTGTCTGCCCCCGCTAAGTGCTCAGGGGGTGGCTTGAGTGTCAATTTGCAGTTGGTAGAAATGTGATCAGCATCACTTTATCTCTGGTTTTATTTGGTTGACATTATTGCAGCATTATTCTAACTGACAGTGGCTGAACATGAGCTGGGTGGCCAAGAAGGCTGGTGACATCCTGGATGTATCAGCAGGACTGTGGCCAGCAGGACCAGGGAAATGTTTCTTCCTTTGTGCTGGGCACTGGTGAAGCTGCACCTCAAATCCTGTCTCCAGTTTTGGGGCCCTCATGACAAGAAGGACATTGAGGGGCTGGAGGGATCCCAGAGAAGGGAACAGACATGGGGAAGGGTCTGGAGCACCAGGAGCAGCTGAAGCAGCTGGGGGGGGTCTCAGCTTGGAGAAAAGGAGGTTCAAGGGGTCATTATTCCTCCCTCTCTACACCTACCTGAAGACCTCAAGAAAATAAGATATTAGCATAAATATTTTTCTTATTTTGCTGTCACCCTTTTTTTAGGATCACAAAATTTACTGGCTGAGCCTGTCTCATTGCAGACTTTGTGTTTCTGAGATTGAGTCCAACCCTGTGCTCACCTCTAGGTCTGGGAAATGCCATCTCCTCTGTCACCCAGCAAGCTACAAATCCTTTTGCTTCCCATCTTTCTCTGAGCCAGGTCCTTCAAGTGGGGTGAGGCTGATCCCCTTCCCTATGCCGTCTATGGCCACGCAGTGGTATCACACAAGGATCTTGTCTACGTCATCGGGGGCAAAGGAAGTGACAAGTAAGTCAAAAAGAAGAGAAAATCAAGGAGTCAATCCCCCAAACCTGTGGGAGTGCAGAGTTGGTACCTCCTCAACCTGGTTTAAGGAGGGCTGGATGGGCTGGGAGATGTGAATCCTTCCCTCCCAGCTCACCTTTGTGCCTGCAGCCCTTTCCAAAACCTTAGGAGGCCAACAGGGACATCAGGAGCGTGGCAGTGTCCTTTCAGGAGAAAGAATGTATTGCCCCATCCCTGGTGGCATGCTGGATTGGGCTTTAAGGAAAACTGGTCTAGTGGAAGGTGGCCCTGCCCATGGGGGTTGGAATGAGATGGTCTTTGAAGATCCTTCCAAATCAAACCATCCTGTGATCCCCTTTGCTGACAAAAAAGCAAATGTCACACAGACTGGGAGAGGAACTGAAGAGCCAGAAGCCCCTTCACTATTAGGGTCTCCTGTCTTGGAGTTGTGGAGCAGAGTGGTCACAACAGCCAAATCCAGATGTGTATTATTTGCAACAGGAGGGAAAACCTCATCCATCCTGACCCCATCCTGCCCTCCTGCAGGAGACGAGCTCAGCAGGAAAAGCCTCTCGGGAGCGTCACAGTGGCTGCCTCAGGGCACAAATGCGAGTGTTTGCAGAGCAAACATTCCACAGTCCAGCAAGGATTGGTCCTGCTTGGGAAGGGTTATGGTCTGAAAGGTGTGAATGTGCATATATTCACACCTCACATGGGGACAGGGACGTCACTGAGGATATTTTGCAGCATCACAGTGGATCAGGAGCACTAAAACGATGGCTGTGAGAGCTCCTGAGAGGCTGCTGGTTACATGGACCCCTATCCAGGTGTGTGAGCACAAAGCTGAGCTTTCAGGGCTCCTATCCAAAGTGGGCACAGCAGGAGGGATGTGTTACACACACAAGTGGTGACTCCAGGCATGGACATCCTTGGGTGCACACCCAACAAAGGGTGTGTTCCTCCCCTCATGCTGATGTGGGGGAGCAAAATCCTCCCTAGACACCCCCCATTCTCCCCAGCAGACACCCCCAAACCCCTGCAGTGCAAAACCACCCCTCGGCAGGTGATTGAGACTCTTTTTCCTTCTCATTTTTCTCCAGGAAATGCCTGAAGAAGATGTGTGTCTACAACCCAGCCAAGTTTGAGTGGAAGGAGATGGCTCCCATGAAAATCGCCCGCTCCTTGTTCGGAGCCACCGTGCACAAGGACAAAATCTACGTGGCAGCTGGTGTGACCGACTCTGGTTTGACCAACTCGGTGGAGGTCTACGACATTGCCACCAACAAGTACGTCCTGAGTTGTGCTTACACAAGGAGTAGCTGCAGGTGTACAATCAGCAATTTCCAGCCATTCTGGAGTTTGTTTGTGACTCCTGATGTCAGTTCCTCCAGTTTATATGCCCATGGTGGGGGAGTTGGAACTGGATAATCTTTAAGGTCCCTTCCAACTCAAGCTATTCGAGGATTCTATGGTTCCTCAGAGAGCTGGGAATCACCAATGTCACTGTGGCTGGGCTGTGGATCATCTCAGGCTCATCCTCAAAGTGGTTTCACCAACTGATGCTGTCCTTGGGTTCCCTGAGAGCTTCACCCAACACAATGAACGCTCTGATTTTGGGTGGCTCTTGCAGCTGCAGTCCCAGCACTGGGACATGCTGGTCCACATGCTCAAAGCAAAACGATGTTGAACAATGGTGATGGAAACAGCTGTCCCTAAAAACACCCAGCGTATGGTCCCATCCCAAGTAGACCTGCACAAGTGAATCCGTCACTAGTGAGCACAGTTGTTGAATCCTCATTCGAGGCCATCCTCAGTGTGGGGGTGGCCAGGGTGCTCTAATGTGTCTCCTCTCTGAACGTGGCAGGTGGGACACCTTCACTGAGTTCCCTCAGGAGCGCAGCTCCGTCAGCCTGGTCAGCCTGTCTGGGGTGCTCTACCTGCTCGGGGGGTTTGCCACAGTGGAGACGGAGTCGGGAGAGCTGGTACCAACGGAGCTGAACGATGTTTGGAGGTGATGATCTTCCCCAGGGCTGTCCAAGGGAGTATGGCAGGGATGTTAGTGATGAAATGGATAATTTCTGTCTTTTTTGATGCCGTCAGTGTGAGATGGATGTTGTCACCCCAGCACGAGGCTTGCAGGCTCAGTGCAGGGTCACCTGGTGGGAAGTCTGCCCTGTGCTCTGCTGGAGGGCACATTAGTGCTTCAGTGATCTCTCCCAGCCTCAAACAGCAACAGACCAGGGAAAACCTGCTCCTTTGACTTTGTTGTGTGTTGACATTCTGCCTGGAGCTGGTTCCAGCCTCCCCTTTGGTGTGGAGCAGCATCTGTGCAATGCTTCCTCTCCCTGGGAACAGCCACTGCTCGGGCTGGGAAGCAGATAGGCTTGGCTGGGAAGCAGAGTCTGGGCTGGGAAGCAGATAGGCTTACATGTGAGAGGAGCAGGCAGACAGCACTTTGTGACAGCTGCTAATGCAGTGTTGGCTGCTCCTGTTCCTCACGTCGGTGCTCTGGCACCCTCAGCAGGATCCTGCTGTCCTTCACCATGGATGTTCCACCTTGGCACCATCAGCCTACTTCCCAGTGGGAAAATATTCCCTCCCCTGCAAGACCACGTGCTGATTTCCACGTCCCCCAAATCAGAGCACACCGGGGCTGAAAGTCCCTGCGCAGCTCCCACAGATTCTTGTGGCCAAATAACTCCCGTGGGACATCACACCAGAGCTCCCACCACTATGGAGAGCAGCTGGAGGGAGGGAGAGAAATCCTTTCCTCACCATTAACTGCCTGTCTGCCTCTCCCAGGTACGATGAGGAGCAGAAGAAGTGGGAAGGGGTCCTCCGGGAAATCCAGTACGCCTCCGGTGCCACGTTCCTTCCCGTGCGCCTCAATGTTCTGCGCCTAACGAAGATGTAGTGATTGGTCTTCTTTCCACAGGGGTCTGGGGCAAGGAGGGAGGCGGGGAGATGGGAAGATGCTTATCAGAGATGTGGCATCTGGACACTGTGCAGGACGTTGCATCTGTGATTGGCACTTTTTTGTAGAAGTGGGAAAGAGGAGACAGTGTCTGGGAAACTTCTGAGAACTTGAAGGTGCTCACAAGCTAATTGAAGAGGGGATCTGGAGCCTGCAAGGAGCTGGGGAAGACTGAGAAGAACGGAAAAATTAGTTATTCCAGTCTCAGGAGACAGGACAAATAGATCATACATTTTTTCACTTCTTTCTCCATGTTTTTCCCCATCTTTTCAACTGCCATTGGACCTCCGCAGCAAACAGTGAAGGCAGAAAGTGGGGCCTAAGTTGACATTCCCCAGGGAAAGGGGTCTACAAATTATTTCCCCACCTAAGGTGTCTGTGAGCACAGTGTTCCTTGGAGAGGAGAAGGAAGGGTCAAAGTCAAGTGATACAGGAGAGATCTGATAGAATTTGATGAGTTCCTGGGTGAAGAGGGTTCTTGGGATGAGACAGTTAAAAGATCATGTGAGCAGCAGAAGGGCTTTGGACGTTGTAATGGAAAGCAAATAATCTTAGTTCTTTGCCTCCACCTTGACTTTGGAGTGAGGAGAGGCTGGGAGCTGAGTCTCAGGAGGGGAGGAGTCATGCAAGTCGTAGGGTAGGGAAGGAGGAGAGCTGGAGAAGGCAGGCCATGTACGCTCATCTCCAGCCTTTTGGGCTCCTCATCTTCAATCACAGATGACAATGTCCTCACCTATGGATGGAAAAAAGCTGTTTTTTAGGGAAAGGTTTTATATTTTTGCTGTTTCTCTTATTTTTAATGTTCAGACTTTTTTTTTTTTTAAGAGTATTTTACTTTGCTAAGGAGATCTCAGATGTGTTTGGCTCAAAGAGAGCTTCTGACTGAGGAAAAATGTGTATTTATTTTAAAGTTGTCAATAACGAAGTTTTGTTAGAACTGTACTGGCAGCAGGACAAAGATCTGTTAGAGCAAAGATCTCCTGATGCTCACACCATCTGACCAGTGGTTTGTTTAAAAATAAATGTTATTATTCCAAAGGAAATCCCCTGTGTTTGCACGTTGATAGAGCTGAAACTGATCCTTCACAGCAACCAAAGACAAGTACCAAGCACAAGTTGTGATGGACACACAGAGCACAACAGCCCTATGGAGAGCCCCAGTGTTTATTCTGATTTTCTCCCACTTGAGTTCTGACATTTTAGGATTCATATCCTTACAGCTCTTCCCCATGGATACCACAATCAGGAGTCTACCCAGGACTAGAAGAAAGCTGGATGCCTACAGTGACAGGATGAGAGGAAACAGCCTCAAGTTGTGCCAGGGGAGGTTTAGATTGGATATTAGGATGAACTTTTTCACAGAAAGGGTTGTAAAGCACTGGAAGAGGCAGTGGAGGTCCAGGGATGGAGTCGCCATCACTGGAAGTGTTCAAAAAACACGTGGATGTGGTACTTAGGAACATGGTTTAGTGGTGAACACGGTGGTGGTGCTGGGTTGGTGGTTGGACTCGATGAGATTAAAGATCTTTTCCAACTTTAACAATTTTATGGTTCTATGATGTCATAGTACCACCAACAGGGGTGATAATCAATAATAATTTTTAAAAAGAACAAATACAAACCTTGCAAAATAATTGCCCTACAGTGGTATGAAAATTCTGGTATCACAAATCATACCTGGCTGATGCATCTAGATCAAAATGCAGTTGTGGAGGAACTAAAACACATTTGGAAGGAAAAAGAATTCAGGGGGAGTGAAGGAACCAGAGTCTTGTCCTGGTTTCATTTGAAGGATTTAAAAAGTTACAGGATAAGCTCCTTAGAGGACAATCACATCAGAACAGTAATGAAATATTTCCAGAAGAAAAAGAAATCCAAGGTGACTGACTGTCACAAAGTAGCTTGAAAAAAAAGAAAAAGGGAACAAAAATCTTTGAAACAATCAAATGTGTGAAAAATGCACTGAAAAGAAATAAACACCTTCTGCCCAGTTCTGCGGAAATTCATGCAGACAATTCCCAAGCTAATTAAAGATGAATCTTCCAAACGGCTTCTGGCAGAAAAGAAAAAAAGAAAAATTAAGAAAAATTTAAAAAATAATCCCTGCATAGAATAACTATTTTTAAAAGTCATTTATTGCAGTGTCAGGATCCCACCTCCTGCCTCCACCAACGCCATCCCTGGAAGTGTTCAGGGAATGAGTGGAAGTTGCACTCAATGCTCTGGTCTGGTTGACAAGGTGGTGATTGGTCAAAGGTCGACTCAATGATCTCGGAGGTATTTTCCAGCCTTAATGGTTCTGTGATTCCATGACCTTTGCTTCAGCTCCTCTGGCTGAATGCAGGCTGGAAAGTTGTTGACGATCCTAAGAGAGGGTTAATCCCCATTCACTTCCTGCCACATTTCTTGGCTCTCCTGGAGGGATTCTGGGCTTTTTGAAGCCAGCAGGAGAACATTGCTGACCTTCCATGAGTTGTGATGTGGTCCCTGATACAGGCTCAAGAAGTTTCAAAAAAACTGGAGTTTGGTGCTCCCGAGTGGTTCACATCCGTTATAAAGCTATGGAGATGCCACCACTGGCACAGGGCAGGAAACCATGAAAGGAAAAATAGCTGTTGTATAAAAAGACCCAGAAGAACTTGAAATATCCCGTTGCTTGAGCAACAAGAGCCAAATCTCAGCATGCTGGTCTGAGGAAGGCAGCAACATTGGACATCACCAAGTGAAAGTCTGGCCTGGGGATGTTCTTCCGCCTCTCCAAGAAGCTGTGTCAGTCCAAAGGCCATGACAGATAAGAAATGCCACCAGGAATGCTCAGAGAGGCATCACTCCTCACTGCTGCCTGGTGTTTTCCTGGCTCAGATGCAACAGCTCTGGTGGCAGAGATCCCCCTACGGATAATAGCAGTGGCAAAGACTACATATAAAGACTGAGGGAAAACCATCTCTTGTTCCATTATCTTCCCAATATTCATGCTGATATTGCTGGCGAGGTTCCTCCTGCTTCATTTTAAACTAATAAAAGCACTGGGTGCTTTTGGATGTGCTCCTTGGTTCCTCCACAGCCAGCAGAGGAGATCAGAGAGCCCCTACTCAGAGTTCACACAAACCTGATGGAGCCAGTAGGACCAGGAGCTCAGTCCTTATCCCAGGCCTGTAAGCACTGAATCCCTTCTTCTATCCACTCATCACCCTTCCCTGAAATGCTCTTTTTTTGTTGGCCCCACGACAGTCAAGTTGTCTCACACACACGCACACACCTCCCACCAAACCCAGCACAGAGCCTATATGTGAAGCAGTGGCAGCAGTCAACATTCCATAGGAAGCTCATCCTCCCAGTCTCTGACTGCTCACACTGTTGCCTGAAAAAATCCTTTTAACAGAAAAGAAAAAAAATGGGAGAAAGAAAAAGATAAAGCAAAATTGAGGTGNGCTTTTGGATGTGCTCCTTGGTTCCTCCACAGCCAACAGAGGAGATCAGAGAGCCCCTACTCAGAGTTCACACAAACCTGATGGAGCCAGTAGGACCAGGAGCTCAGTCCTTATCCCAGGCCTGTAAGCACTGAATCCCTTCTTCTATCCACTCATCACCCTTCCCTGAAATGCTCTTTTTTTGTTGGCCCCGCAACAGTCAAGTTGTCTCACACACACGCACACACCTCCCACCAAACCCAGCACAGAGCCTATATGTGAAGCAGTGGCAGCAGTCAACATTCCATAGGAAGCTCATCCTCCCAGTCTCTGCCTGCTCACACTGTTGCCTGAAAAAAACCCTTTTAACAGAAAAGAAAAAAAAAAGGGAGAAAGAAAAAGATAAAGCAAAATTGAGGTGACAAAGAAAGTGGTGGAGCTTTAGGTTTTCTTTTATAAAAGACAAATTGTTTATTGATTCAGTCCTTCCACTTGCAACCTCTTTGGTAACAGTCATAACACTTACAGACTGGGAGAACGCAGTGGAAAGGCCCAGTTCTGACCTCTCACCAATTTCAGAGCTCAGTGAGCCTCAACGTGCCTTGGTGAGAGGCCAAAAGCAGGTTTCAAAGCATGGCCAAGGACCTGGCCTCGAGGGACAACCCAAACCAACCTCCCTACCGTGACTCGTCGTGCTTGTGGGCAGCCCAGAGAGCAGCCCCAGCACCCCCAGGCAGAAGATGGCTCGGGATGGGGATGTCTGACTGGGAGTTGTGCCCTGGGAGGTGGCTTTGATGAACCTCTTGGGACCTCCTGGACACTGGCCAACGAGACCGTCGACAAAGCAAGACTCGCCCGTTCCTGCGGTAGACAATGACTTGCCTCAGTTGGCCCCATGGGGATGGACTAATCCAACCATCTCAGCCTCCCCCTCCTCACACCATCCCAAAGAGAGTAACTGCTGTACTTGGAGTTAAAGATAAACATATATTGATTACACATGGTCATAAAAAAAAGTAATAATAATAATAATAATAATACATTTCCTAGAACATTACTTAAGACACTTCCGAAAAGCATCCAAGCTTCCCCTCCCCTCCCCGCCTTCCCTTAATCTATACAGAATAAAGTGCTTCATTTAGTTTGTTCACACTTGTAGAGCCACCAATACACTCTTAAATTGGCATGTTTGGGCAACCAATACTGAATGCCATAAAATAATACAGAGCCAAACACCAGGCATGAGAAACTAGTTTTGAGGCAAGTGCTTGGGGTTTCATTCATTTCCTTCAAGTTCCATCCTACAGAGGTTGTTCTTATTCCTATTTTTTTTCTCCTTTTTTTTAAAAATTATTATTTTCTTCCTTTGTAAGTTTGACCCAACTCCCGTTGTAGTTCTGTGTCTCTAGGCAGGGCTGCGTGTGGGGAAGCTCTTGCCGTCCGTGTGAACAAAGGGCGTCTGTCCATCTGTCCTTCCCTCCTGACTTCGGGCAAACCAAGAGTCACCTCAGAGGAGTTGTCTAGCAGCGGATGCTCGTCTCTATTGCACTGTCACAGCCATTCCCACCCGTCCATCCATCCATCCATCCATCCGTCACCTTCCCACCGCGCCGGGGTTATGGCTGTGGTCCGAAGGGCCAGCTGTGCCTCATGGATACGTGAGGCGAACTGGTCTGTGCTACCAGGCTCCTGGGATATATAAACTAAAAATGACCCTCCCCACGATTTCTTCCCTCCCCAAAGTTCAAATGAAGGGTGGAGTGGGGGGAAAAAAAATTCCAGCCCAGACAGGTCTGGGGTTTAGGTGTGTGGGAAGAGCTGTCAGCTGAACGTTGCGTTGCGGCGTATTCAGGAACTGCGTAATGGAAATCAAGCCCCTCTCCACCCTCGCGGTCTGTCAAAGAAGGGATGTGAGAGATTAAGGTGCAAGAGTTAAAAAAAAAAGAATTTAAAAAAATTTAAAATAAAACAAAAAGCTTGAAAACAACGGACCCAACCCTCCTGCCTCCTGCCCTGTCTAACCCCAAGGGGTGCAACAGGGCCGGCTGGGACGGATCCGGGATGGACGAGGCACTGCGGGAGCGACTCGTCTGAGCTCTTAGTACGCGAACGAAAACCAGACATGAAGACACACTGGGGCTGAGTCAGGGTGTAGACAAAAGGGCTTGGAGGCCTTGTAGGACTCCTGGGAACTACGCAGGCCTTGGAGAGGGGAGGGAGCAGCAGGGATCTGGTTCTCCAAAGTGCTGTGTGCATGGTCACATCTCGACGTCTCCAAGTGGCTCTACGAGCAGGCTCTCGAAGGGGATCGGACGCAGCTGGGACCAGTCACTGGGCTTTCCGCTGGGCTTCCAGCCTCAAGGAAGTGCTCTCATCTCACAGAGATGTCCAAGGGGGGCAGGTCCTCACTGGGAGAGGATGAACCGGGACAGGAAGAGGGAAAGCCACCTCCAGGTGAGCGGAACAAGGGAGCACATGTTGGCGTGGGTGTTTACATGGGGGGAAGTCTGTCAGCTGATGAGCTCCATCACAGAAGACCATAAAAGCAAGGCAAGCCCTCCTCGGGGCACAGCGTTCCCATCCTGTCTCAAGGCTGAGCATGAGGGGAAAGAAGCACAAGGAAGCCCAAGGGGATGGGATCTGGAAGAGGAGGAGACAGCATGGACCTCTCCAACACTTCCACGGGTATCACTGAATGCTTCTGTAAAGCAATCATCTTCCAGTATGGGTCATGGTCCCTTCAGACAGCCAACGGCCCCAAGAACCCTCATCCCTCATGGGTGTGTGTTTGAGAAGGTTTTGCACCATCCCAACGAGCCCCAGGGTCATGGAGGGGGGTAGCAGAGAAGCCTTTGGAACCCACCTGAGAAGGTCAATATGGCGAGGCAGCTCCACCATAGCAACCTCCTTTTGCTCAGAGCAGGTGGAGATGGGGGTGAGCTCACTGGTACTGAGAGAGGTGCTGGGGATCCACAGGATCCCAGCCAACATGAAGATGAAAAGGAATTTGTGGCTCCAAAATGCTAACATCAGCCAGCTTTCCCAACATGCCAGGCATGGGGGGTACCATTCAGCAGAAGTTGACACCAGTCACCTCAAAGAGCACTCNGCCCAGACAGGTCTGGGGTTTAGGTGTGTGGGAAGAGCTGTCAGCTGAACGTTGCGTTGCGGCGTATTCAGGAACTGCGTAATGGAAATCAAGCCCCTCTCCACCCTCGCGGTCTGTCAAAGAAGGGATGTGAGAGATTAAGGTGCAAGAGTTAAAAAAAAAAGAATTTAAAAAAATTTAAAATAAAACAAAAAGCTTGAAAACAACGGACCCAACCCTCCTGCCTCCTGCCCTGTCTAACCCCAAGGGGTGCAACAGGGCCGGCTGGGACGGATCCGGGATGGACGAGGCACTGCGGGAGCGACTCGTCTGAGCTCTTAGTACGCGAACGAAAACCAGACATGAAGACACACTGGGGCTGAGTCAGGGTGTAGACAAAAGGGCTTGGAGGCCTTGTAGGACTCCTGGGAACTACGCAGGCCTTGGAGAGGGGAGGGAGCAGCAGGGATCTGGTTCTCCAAAGTGCTGTGTGCATGGTCACATCTCGACGTCTCCAAGTGGCTCTACGAGCAGGCTCTCGAAGGGGATCGGACGCAGCTGGGACCAGTCACTGGGCTTTCCGCTGGGCTTCCAGCCTCAAGGAAGTGCTCTCATCTCACAGAGATGTCCAAGGGGGGCAGGTCCTCACTGGGAGAGGATGAACCGGGACAGGAAGAGGGAAAGCCACCTCCAGGTGAGCGGAACAAGGGAGCACATGTTGGCGTGGGTGTTTACATGGGGGGAAGTCTGTCAGCTGATGAGCTCCATCACAGAAGACCATAAAAGCAAGGCAAGCCCTCCTCGGGGCACAGCGTTCCCATCCTGTCTCAAGGCTGAGCATGAGGGGAAAGAAGCACAAGGAAGCCCAAGGGGATGGGATCTGGAAGAGGAGGAGACAGCATGGACCTCTCCAACACTTCCACGGGTATCACTGAATGCTTCTGTAAAGCAATCATCTTCCAGTATGGGTCATGGTCCCTTCAGACAGCCAACGGCCCCAAGAACCCTCATCCCTCATGGGTGTGTGTTTGAGAAGGTTTTGCACCATCCCAACGAGCCCCAGGGTCATGGAGGGGGGTAGCAGAGAAGCCTTTGGAACCCACCTGAGAAGGTCAATATGGCGAGGCAGCTCCACCATAGCAACCTCCTTTTGCTCAGAGCAGGTGGAGATGGGGGTGAGCTCACTGGTACTGAGAGAGGTGCTGGGGATCCACAGGATCCCAGCCAACATGAAGATGAAAAGGAATTTGTGGCTCCAAAATGCTAACATCAGCCAGCTTTCCCAACATGCCAGGCATGGGGGGTACCATTCAGCAGAAGTTGACACCAGTCACCTCAAAGAGCACTCAGGAGAACAGCAGATGCTGCCCTGTCCTGTCCCCATCAGGCTCCTGCACGTCCCCAGTCAGCAAAGCCCCTGAGCCTGTGGCTGAATCCTCCCATCGCTGCAGGGACAGCCTCAAAGCTGCCCAAGTGCTTTGCTGACTTGGTCCAGGAGATGAAATATCAAGACTTTTCACAGAGCCAGACCCGGCCCCCTGTTCCCAGCACTCTGCTGTCACCCAGCACAAGCTGCATATGAGAAAGGGCTCCTGCAGCCCCCTCAGTGACCTCTTTCCTTCTTGCCTACCAACAGTGCTGCTCACCACCTCCTCCATGACCTAACGCGTGTCTGTAGGTGACCTCAACGTTGGCTTTAGGAGCACGGCATCAGCTGCAACAGCCCCCCACCTTCTCTGCCCATGCTGGGTGCTCTGTGACTCCAAAGGGGACATTTCCCCAGGCAGGGACCACATAAAGCCACAGTCAGTCCAATGCATGACACTGTGGGGCAGAGCACAGCAGTGACAGACCCTGCTGGGACCTCAGTGCTCAACAAAAAGGCGACTGCAAAGCCTTCCTCTTCTCCTCCTCCTCAGCATGAAGCCAGCCATATTATCTGTAAGTGAAACCAAAGACCAGCTCTACTTCAACATCTACAAGCACTAAGCAATACCACAGAGCATCACCAAAACAAGCACAGCCCTCACTGGTCCCTTCTGGTCCCCCCAAACCAGGACAGGGCAACAGATGCCAGCACCACAAGGAGAGGTGAAGCTTGGGAGAGCAACGCAGGCAACAAATCAGAGATTGGGACATCATCCCCAGGCTGAACACAGTCTAGCTTTAGCTCTGAACCTTGCAGTGGGACCGACCTGGAGCTCACCCGTCACTCAGGGGTTTATTCAGATTGTTAAGGCACTATTCTGGGCCGATTCTGCCGAGAAACAGAAGCGTCCTGCTGCTCTGTCCCAGGCTACCCTCATGCCAGTCCCAAAGCTATCTGAGCTCTCCCAGGAACAGCTCCCCGACTCCAGAGCATCCCCAGGAGCCCAGCTCCTGCTGGGATTAGCAGACAGGGCACCCTAGAACCCAGCTCCCTTAGGGTACCCCAAAACTGAACCGACAGTGAGCTGCAGATGCCCCGAGATGCAAGGCTGGTGTTTGTGCTTTTGCCTGTGGAGGAGGAAAACCTGTTGTAGGGAAGGAAGACGTGTCGAGGGCTGCTAACGAGAGCGTGCTAATGGCTTTCCAATGGGGACATCTGTTTGCTCGCCACAGGCCACTGGGGCTGGCAGTGGTGGGCTCCTCTGCAGTGCCCACCTCTCAACCCTGTGGGTGGAGAGCCTGACTTGAAAGACCAGCTTTACAGTACAGGGATTCAAGCACCACTAACTGAATTCGGCTTAGAAATATTGATGCACCGGCCAGCAAGCTCAAGCCCGGATATCCTGCTCCTCCCAGCCCAGCCTCCCAGCATCCCAGCAGGAAGATGAAGCTGGCATGTGGGAAGATGAAATGGACAGTGACACCTTTTACCTACACCCTTATGGACGGATGGTGGTTTCCCCCCAACACCCACGTTCCTCAGGGGGGCCTTCCTCCTGCTCCCGCTCTCTGCGGAGAATGACGGGTGAGAAAAAGGAATAAAAACCCAAAATGACCCCAAAACGAGGAGGAAGGGGCGTAGAGAGCAAGCAAAGCCTTGGCTCCCCGGGGGAAAGGCATTCCCGAAGGGCAAAGCAGTCCGTGCAGGCGTGTGGCTGGGGTGGGGGGCACCTAATTGTTGTTTGAATTTATCCTCCCCGCAGGAAACAGGGGAGGGGGTGGTGGTAGGTGAGGAGGAGGAGGGAGGGTCTGTGGAAGAGGATGGAGCAGCGGCAGGGGCAGGGGGGAGACGCCGGGGCCCGGGGGGAGCGGCGCCGGGCTGGTGGCGGGTTGGGGGACGGCCGTGTCCGAAGCCAAGGGGTTGCTGACGCGGAAACATTTCTCCTTGTGGGCTTTGAGCATGTTGGAGAAGCGGAAGCGCTGGCCGCAGACGTCGCAGGGGTACGGCTTCTCCCCGGTGTGGGTCCGGCGGTGCCGCTTCATGTTGGGGCGGCTGGTGAAGCTCTTCCCGCAGATCTCACAGATGTAGGGCTTCTCGCCTGAGCATGGGAGAAGAGGGATGAGAAGCTGCTGGTTAGGCCAGGTGTCAGAGACAGGAAAGATTTGATATTTTGAGACATTTTGGGGTATATGTGTGGGGGGAAAGGGCAGGTTGGGCCTTGCCCTGATGAGGCAGTGGACGGCCCCACACACCCCAGCCCCAGAGCCTTTACCCCAGTCTGGCAGGGTCTGCCAATCATGGCACATTGGAGGCAGTGCTCCACTCTCCCCTACTCCACCTCATGAGTGGGCAAATGACCAGAAGTCCCACCCGGGAGAAGGGCCCTTGAGGATCAAGGGGTATTTAAGGCCAAACACCAAACCATCACGTTCATCTATACCCTGCTTTTGTTTTGGAAGTTCTGTCTGAACTCAGGAGTTGGTAGTTATATGTGTGCTTTCTATATCTTTTCTTTCTTTCTCTCCTTCTCTTTCTTCTCCTTCTAGTTCCCTCTCCTTGGAATATTTTGAGTAACTTAACATCGAGTGGGTTTAAAGTTTGCTTAGTTGAGTGGGTCAAGTCAATGCTGTGAGAAGTGTTTTGTGTTGGTCGAATGCTGTACTAAGCCTTTTGCCGAAGTTCCCTGATTTTTATAAAGTTTGCCAGCAAACCTTGTGTTGTTTTGACCTCTTTAGAATATCCTGTTGGTATTTCTCCCATGTGTCCAACTCAGTGATCGTGAACCATTGTAAGCCCTTTCAAATGTCTCATCAACCAAGTTGATTGGGGCCTTACCAATGTCCCCCAAAACCCCACCCTTCCACCCACTCAAAGACGTTACCCCCATCCCAATGCTCTTTCCGTGGGAGAGCCTGACTGAGGGGATTTGGGACCAGGCAAGGGGGGTCTCACCCGTGTGCGTCTTCATGTGCTCATCAAAGTACTGCTTCATGTTGAAGTCCTTGCCACACCACTGGCACATGAACTGCTTGTGGCCGATGTGGATGCTCATGTGGGAGCGCAGCTGGTACTTGTACTGGAAGCGCTCGTTGCAGTTCTGTGGGCACGATGAGTTGCTGATGAGCACCCAAAATATCCCCACATTCCCCTCAAATCATCAGCAGTGAAGAAATCCCTTTTTTTCCCCCAAAAAAACCCCAAAAATGGCTTTTTGGGACATACCCAGCCATGTTTGCAGGCTGGATGGGCTTGGGGTGGGATGTAAAGTCCAGGCACTGGGGAACAGATCCTGGCATTGGACAAGTTTCATCATGAAGTTGGTGGGACCTTGAAACCAGGAGGGGATGCAAAGTTTGGGAAGGCTGCACTGGCACAAAGCAAGGTGGAAGCCCCAAGAAGTGGAAAATCTTTCCCCAGATCAATGTTTTTGCCCTTGTTTGAGGAGGGGTGGGGCGACAGCCAGGACCTTACCTCACATTTGAAAGGCTTTTCCCCGGAGTGCTGGAGCGAGTGGACCTTGAGGGACATGCTGCGCTTGAAGGACTTCCCACAGGTCTCACAGGTGAAGGGCATGTCCTTGGTGTGTGCTGGTGGGGACAGGGGCAGGGTCAGGAGCCCTCCACACACCTCCACCATCCATCTCCCCACACCCCAGCTGTGGCTCCCAACGCCGGTGCCCAACCCCAGCAAACCCAAAGCTTCTCTGGAAGATAACACTTCAAGAACTTCCCTGCCAAACCCCCATTCTTTTGGATCTCTTTGACGGCTCCAAGGCCCAGGGACCTGACCACTGTTGCCATGAACAACTTGCTTTTCAAAGCCCAGCACTGGTGTGGTCTGGTCCTCTTTTACACTTCAAACCTTCTTTTGATGACTTCTGAACAATAAAATAAATGGGATTCCCCAGCACCACGTCCAAACCCAGCATTGAGCAGACATTGGTTCAGCATTGAATATCAGGCCAAATTTCAAGATGGTGGTGTGAGACAGCTCACCCAAGAGTAAGTCCAGCCTTGAACACCCAACATGACAGCAACAGAAAACACCTTTCATTGTCAAACTGGTGGATCAACACCCCCAACAAGATCTCCCCGTGCCGCTGGTGCCTCCCACACTCACCAACCATGTGTTTGCGCACGTGGGCCATGGTGTAGAACTTCTTCTCACAGATCTCGCAGGAGAACTTCTTCTCTGCATAGCCATGGACGATCTTGTTGTGCTCATGGAGAGACCAGAGCTTCTTGAATCCCTTCCCGCACGTCACGCACTGCAAGGAGACAGGAGAAGGTCAGGGAAGCAGGGGAAGCAGCTTCATCCATGGAAAGGGAACATCACTGTGAAAGCTACAGCTGATATCAAAATCATAACAACCAGCAAGCCTGATACAGACTTCGTCACTTCAAAACCTCCAAACTTCAAATTTCTGTCCATGGGATGAGCAAGGGACAATGACCTTCCAAGGAAGGAGGCGGCATCTCCATCAATGGCTGTATCAGGTCTTGCATAAGCAACAGCTCATGCATCAAGGCCCTATTCTCAACTGGGAATTTTATTCCTAAATGAAGACATTACATAAAATAATCCAAACCCTGTGTGCACAGGAAAGTTGCAAAAAATATAAAAAGAGGGAGAATCCCAAACCAGGGCAGCAGCACAACTCCAGTCTTCAGCAGATATTATGGATACTTCACCACTAAATTGGTTTTCCAAACAGATCTGTGTTTCCATTATATCCAAATAGATCAAAATGGACCCAAACCACCAGTCCACCAGCACAAGGAGAACAACATGACATGCCAAGTCTTCCCCGAGAAATTATGGTAGAGAACCACTTCAGCTTCAACAAATTCAATGTTCCTCTGGAAGTTCCCAGGAAAAGCTCCACCTTCAGTGTGAGACCTTTTTGAGGCATGTGAGACCAGTTCAGTGCCCAGGGAAACACAGGAGAGAGCTGTCCACAAAGGAAACCACTGCCAGAAGCCAAGGGTCAACTCCTTCCCCTTTATCTTTCCATGACTCACATTCCCCTTGGTCAACAGGGATAAAACCATCCCTACTCTCCTTGAAGATTTTTTGAGAAAATCATGCCTTGAAGGTATCTTGCAAGAATGGGGCTGAATGGTACTGGTGAACCCAGGGAGGGATTCCTCCACTTCTCCTCCTTCCCAGAGGAACAGATGCTCCTTGATGGGCTTCAACCAAATTTTGCTGTGATACCGTGAAAAATACACCATTTTGCTGTGCAGTCACAGTATTTTTTCATATATATTTATATTTAGGTGCCTCAAAGGAAAAATTAGGGTCACAGAGCCATTCCCAAGCCTCATCATCTTTGTCTTGCCATGCTCAAATGTCAACATGAGTAGTCCTCTGAGTCCCACTATTCCCAAGTATGTATTTCCATGGATCAGAACAGCTTTATCTCTGTTTTAAGGGATATTTCAGAGCTAATTCAGGACTAGAGCTTGATATCAAAGACACATCAATATCTATTTTCTCCACTTAAAATGAAAGAGGCTGCAGGGGAATTTCAAAATGAAAGGTAGAGGGAAAGCAGCAAAAGTAGGAAAACCCCTGGGGCTGGGACCAAACACCCTGGAGGGCCAAGTTCTGTGTCCTCAGTTACTGCTGAAAATCATCCCTCAAAAATGTGGAAGTAATGTCCAAATGAGGGGAAAAAAAGAGGATATAAATTCTTGCAGGTTAAAAGGAAAACCATACTGAAGCTGGCCATAAAAAGAGCTTGAAGGACAACTCAATAAAGCAAAGGATGAACCAATTCTCAGGTGGTGGAGTAGGATGCACATTATGGAGATGGGGAACAAACACAGGGAGCAGGATGGTGCTTAAAACCTAAAGCTTTATGGATGAAATTTGGGGACAAAACAGGAAAAGAAAGCAGCAGACCCAGCTGGGATAAGATGGATGGTCCCTCCATGGATCTGATTAAAACCCAAGAAATAAAAACTGTCTATTGCAGGTGCAGAGCTGAAAAAAATTCCTTTTCCATCCAGACATAATTCCATGGTAGGTTAATAGTTATTAAATATTATCAGAGCAAATGGAGTGGATTTGGCTATTTGCAAAATTAAAAACACTCAATTAAGTGGGAGACAATGATCCCTTTTTCCGCAGAACGAGGTCACTGCACAGGCAGTTGTGGTTCATCCTATTCCAAAATGGTCAGGAAAAGGGATAAAAAGGAGGGGGGAAAAAAAGAAGCAATGAGGTGACAGCCCGATGTTATCCACCTGGGAAGTAGATGAAGCTGAAGAAACGTTCTGGGGAAATTCCTTTTTAACTGCTCAGGTTTTATGTTAGGCTCTGAAACAGCCACCACCACACAGGTATTGGAGATACCTGTGTATCAGGTACTCATCCATTCTGGGAAAAAGCATCCAAAAAAAGCAACTTCAGCGCTGTGAATTTGTCAGGAAGGGTCACCAAAGGGTCAGTGACTGCTTCACCTGTGAGCCAAGATTGTTCCTGCCTCCCTGTTCCCTGCTCGCCAAGATCTGCCTTGTTCCCTATTTCATTTGGGATGCCATGGGTGAGGTGCTCCAGTAGCACTTGGGTTGTGTTACCTTCATCCAGGAGAGCTGTGAGATCATTTAAGATCCGGTCGCTGGTGGAAAGGGTGATGGGAGAAGCTCTCCAATAATTGGTATATTTTAATTATTATTAGCAGCATCCTGTAAAACAGCTCATCAGGAATTACAAGACGGGAATTTGGAGGGATCTTCAGGAACACACATTTGCTGCTCTGATTGGGTGCCTCCCTATCCCCCCAAAACTGCATGGATTTAACGGAGTCAATTTGCCAACATACATCTCATTAGCACAGTGGAAGGACACACCAAGCCCGAGCCATGCACGGATGTCAAAAGCACTCAGAAATTTGCTAATACACACAAAAAAAAAGCACAAAAGGCAGATTAAAACCATTTTAACTCCTGTCAGCAAATCTTCAAATTAAGCTAAAGGGGCTTCAGCCTGGGTGGGAACACTGGAGTGTGTCTCCATCAGGGGCTTGCAGTGTTTTATCCAGATTAACTGAATAAATTCAAAAGAAAAATTACTCCTCAAAAATTAACTCAGTGTTTTCACCCAGCCAGACAAGGGCAAGCCACAGTCCCTCTGGGACAAATCCTCTGGTCCCAGGCCACTGTGGGACTCTCCTGAGCCTGAATATGGGTCATGGCTGAAGGAAGGTTCCCTCCCAACTGCCATATGCCAACTGCAACATCAGAATTATCTGAGCACGAGCCCATCCCATGGTGTAGCTGGGTGGGATGACCTCCATGGCGTTTGGGATGTCCCTCCTTCACTGGGATGTCCCACCATGGTGGGATGCTCCTCCTTTGGTGGGATGTCCCCACTTTGCTGGGACATCCATTCCCTGTGAGACGCTCTACACCCTGCTGGGCTGTTTCCCCCTTGATGGGACGTTCATGCCTTGGGGTATGGTCCACCCTGGGGTAAGGTATTTCCCCCTTGGTGGGATCCATGCCCTGGATGGATGGGGCCTGCTCACCTGGATGTTCTTCTCACAGTCGGTCTGGTGGTGCAGCAGGAGCTCGCTCTCCAGCAGGAAGCGCTTCCCGCACTTGTCGCAGATCTGCATCCGGCTGTGCGTGACATTCATGTGCTTCTCCAGGTACCAGCGGTTGTTGAAGATCCGGGGACACTTCTTGCAAGGATAATGCTGCTTCTCCTCCAGCTTCACCTTCTGGCCCAAGCCATCCTGTTCCTTCTTTCTCTTCCTTCCCCTCTGGCCTTCTTCCTCCTCCTCCTCCTCCTCTTCCACCTTGGCCATCTCCTGAGACCTGGTTGCCATGGCAGGTTTGGTGGCTTTGGATGCCCGGCTGCCCCTGCGGGGCTGCCCACTCTTTTCCCTTTTCATCTCTGAGGCATCTTCATCATCATCGTCATCGTCCTCTTCTTCCGTCGTCTCCTCCAGGTCTTCCTCCTCGCTGCGCTCCTCCTCCTCCTCCTCCCCCACCTCCGCATCCTCCTCCTCTTCCTCCTCTTCCTCCCCTTCCTCATTCTCCTCCTCCCCGTCCTCCTCCGTGTCGCGCCCATCCCCGTCCGGCCGCCCCATCACAGCTGCCTCGCTGGTGGCCGCCTTCCCCTCTGTGCCCTTGGAGACATTGAGGGTCTGGTTGTTGAGGTTCACCTCCACGATGATCTGCTCCCGGTTGTAGGAGCCCTGGCTGTCCAGATCCTCCTCAGACTCCTCACCCTCCATCTTACAGACAGCAGGACCTCCATCCTTCTCCTCCTTGTAGTACTGCTTGGCCGGGCCAGGGGGGAGCGTCCCGCTGCCTGTCCCATCCTCCACCCGCACCGAGAAGGGGTCGTTGCCCTCCCGGGCGTAGATTTTGGGGTGAGGGGCGTCCACCTCCTGCTTGATCTCGCAGTAGTAGGGCGGGGGTCCGGCGCAGCCCTCAGCGGGCAGGGCCATGTCGGTGGCCAGGCTGAGCGAGCGGGTGTCCAGCAGGTCCTGGCAGGAGGAGGCGATGTTGTTCATCTGCAGCACGGCGGCCGCGTTCAGCACGTCCTGCACATTGCAGGAGTTGACGAGCAGCTTGGAGGTGTAGATGAAGTTGAGGATCTGCTGGAGGCCCTGCGAGGTGAGGGCCTCCAGAGAGAGCTCCACGCGCTGCAGCTGCTTGTTCTGGGTGAAGAGGGAGTGGAAGAACTGGCTGTAGGCTGCCAGGACCCCCTTGTGCGCCGGGAAGATGCTCTTGTGCTGCACCAGCACGATGTCCACGTCGCACAGGTCCGGCTGAAAGAGGCGCTGCTCGTTCAGTCTGTCCATCAAACACGTGAAGTGGAGGGCTACATCCTCCACCAGGGAGTACTCAGCTGAAGGGTAGTCAGTCGTTTTTTCGACTATCAGCTGTGGGGAGGAAGGAAATAAAATCATTCTGGGCTCTTTCCACCCCAAAATCATCCTCCTGGCCATGCCACCCATCCCTGTCCACACATCATAAGTCAGCTATACCAACCAAGAAGCTCAACCACCACTCCCAGCTTGGAGATACAAACCAAAACATTCCATCACCAACTCCAGCTTGGAGATACCAACCATGAATTTCTACCACCAGCCCCAACTTGCAGATACCAACCAAAACATTCCATCACCAGCCCCAGCTTGGAGATACCAACCAAAACATTCCATCACCAGCCCCAGCTTGGAGATGTCAACCAAAATGCTCCACCACCAGCCCCAGCTTGGAGATGTCAACCAAAATGCTCCATCACCAGCCCCAGCTTTGGAACACCAAGAAGCTCCACCACCAGGCCCAGCTTGAAGACACCAACCAAGAAGCTCCACCATCAACTTGAGTCCAGGAGACTCAACCAAGGAGGAGAAACCCCAGTGAAAGGGCAGGTCAGGGCCACACGACACCCACTGATATCCCTTCAAGGTGGGTAGAAGACACCACGGCCCCAAAGGAAGTCCAAAGCCAGGCTCAGGTGTCCACACTCACTCAGAGATGTCACACAGGAGAGAAGATGGCTTGGCCTCCTGAACCAGATGGAGATCCAGGTGGATATTTGCCCCAAGCAGGAAGCCAATTTTAGGCACCTGCTGAGATTTAACCCCCTAAATAAAAGGAAATTAGGATTTTATAGCTCCCTGCTTCTACAGATAATGACACAAAGCCCAATATCCTCTGATATCTGAATTACGCCGCGTGCTCTTGCTCACGACAGCAGCTCACTCGCAGCTGGATTCATTGAGATGATTTATGCACTTTTTAATGCTCATTTTCCATTGCCTGGGGAAAGGCACTACCTGGAAAAATTCAAATCAGGGAGCAGCTCCCCCAGGCTGGGAAATGCTGCGACTGCCAACCCTCCCCAGGCTGAGTTTGCTGGGTGTTTAATCCAACTCTCACGTATTTTTCATGGTCCAGACCATCCCTGGTGTTCATCCCCTCTCCTGGTCTTACCTGAGCCCCAGGATGAGCCTGACTACTACATCCCAAATCCAAGGGACACCCCATGCCCTAAATCCTGTGCCCTGTATTAAAAGAAGGTAAGACACAACCTTTCCCTCTGCTTCCCTTGCTGAACACCCAATTCATGGATGGAGACGGATCTGGACCCCTTAACACCCTCTCCCCTGACCTTTGTAGGATGTGATCAAGGACACGGTGCAGAACAGTGGCAGAGATGGAGGGTTCAAACCTGCCAGGTTTATCCTGCACCTCCTGCTCCAAAAAGAGTTTTTCAGCACCCATTTTTTCTGGAACAAATGATGGCTCTCAATCAACACACAAATTCCAGCAAGACACGTTCTGTTTGTCTTTTTCTTTCTATTTTTTTCTAGTGAGCCAAAGGCAAAAGCACACACAGACAAAAATGTTTAAATAAGAAAAAAGGGTGTTTTCTTCTCTGTTTTCCCAACAAGCAAAAAAACCTCTTCCCCCTCCCTGCCAAATTTTTTCATTTTCATTGGATTTCTGCTCCAAAATGAACCAGTCCAACCAATTGGGATCTCAGGTTTGTATGGTTCTGATAGCCCTGGAGAGCCCCAGCAAGTGCTGGCACCCAGGGGAAGACATGGAAAAACCAGTTCTGCTCCAAATTCTTGGCTCTGCAGCCTGGAGTGGGGCAAAGAGGTAGGGAAAGGGTTGGGTGTTTATATATTTTTATACACTTTTTATAATTTATACATATTTAATATTTTCAATATTTTATACATGCATGCTTATTTATAGTTAAACAACTGATATATAAAAATATATAAATATATAAATATGTAAACATTCTTTATGTATGTATTTGTTACAAAATGCTGCATCCCAGCTGGAATATCCATCCACCCCCCCATTTTCTGAGCCTCGTGACTGCCAAGAACATTTTGATGAGATCTTGGATGGTTCAGCCATCCCCCCCCACTCCACGACACGTAGAAAATAAATAACGATATAATAAGTATCAAAAACTGAAGAGACAGCAGGAATTCAGCAGAGCAGTTTGATGTTTGCCAGGTTCTCTCCTGAAAAAAAAAAAACCCTAAATTCAGGTTTTTCCCCGGGGATCCATCTCACCTCATTCCCCATATAGGACACCCCAAGCTTGGCACAGCCGCGGAGAAATGGGTGCAAAACAGGGGAGAATGGGTCTGTCGGGCGGCATCGCCCAGCCTGGAAAACAAAAGCCGGTTTTTTTATTCCCCTCCGGATCGAGGATTTTTGGCAAAAGGGGCTGATCCCTCACCCAGCGCCGGTCCTTGCCAGGCAGCTCTAATCAGTCCCAGCAGCCGCGAGGACAATGCGTGTCTTGGCCGCGTCCCGCCGGTGACTTCAGCCCGGGCTTGTCAGCGGGAGGCTTTTGCTCTTTATTGCTCTCAGATGCTTTTCGTGAGCTTGCCCGGAGCCAGAGCCCCGGCCGAGACAAGAGGCGCCTGCCGGGGTGAGATGCCGAGAAAGACCCCAACTTGCCCCAAAATGCCCCTCCGGCAGCTCCCGTCCCTGCAGCTCCATTGGAGCGGAGAAGCCTGACTAATGGGGATTAACGGGAAGGTTAAATCCAGTGCTCTTCCTCTGGGAAAACGCAAATATTTGAAGTATATATCTCTTTTAATATTAAAAAAATACTTATATTAAAAATAAATATTAAAAAAAATAATCACGAGTTTTGCTCTTTTCCACCATCACCACCCTGCCCCTCTGGCTCTGTTTAGTCCCAGGAGCAGGTCACCCATCCCATCTCCATCCCCTGCCTGAACTTGGGGAGCTCACTGGATGCATTAAACCAGGGTGAACCCTATAACTGCGGCCCCCCACCACACACTGCCAACCTCTAAGCAAGCTTTTGGCACCATTAGCGCAGAAAAACACCCCTGGAAATTATTAGAAAGCAGCGTGGCCATGAATTCCCCACCCCGAGGGGCCGGCGGCGCCTCCAGCCAGCCCTCCCCGCCCTGACGCTGCCCTGCAGCTCTATTTTAAGAGAGTTTTCACGTGATGCTGCCGAAGTCCCATCCCAAAACAGCTGCTGGGGCAGGAGGGCGGCCAGAGGATGGGGAGGATGCTCGGGGCGAGGGATGGGGGTTGGATGAGCCCCGATGGCGGGGCATGGAAGGAAAGGATGAGTAAGGAATGGTGGTAGAAGGAGATGCTGATGCTCACCAGAGCAGCCTCTCTCCAGCAAAGCCACCAAAAATCCCACCACAGGAGATGGAGCCCAAGCTCTGTTTCCACTCACATCCCACCCCCGTGCCTCAGTTTCCCTAGACAGCCCCACCAACATCTGATCACCTGCCCTGAAAGGTGTTTGTTGCTGGATTTAAATCAGTGTACCAGGATAAAATGCTATTTCTCTTAGCAGCTACGGAGAACCAGATCCTTAAACGTTCCTGCAGCTCTAAATCTCCCCAAAGGACCAGTAGGTAGGGCCACTCTGGATATATTTAAATACTCAAATCCTCAGTCCCCCAGAAGACCATCTCTGACCTTCACCAGCCCTCTTATTTATTTAATTAATTATTTGTTCATTTTTATCGCCCTCATCACCACAGCATCGAGGACCATGAGCAATTCTTTCCCATATAAGCACAAGGACAGGGGGTTTTAGGGCATAAAATTCACATTTAAGTGGTGACAAGACCAGCTGCCTGTGAACCACTTTCCATTCAGCACAAAATTTGGGGATTTCTTTAAATTTTTCACCCTCAAGATGTACAAGGGAAAAAAGCAATCTGCTTTTCTGTATTATTTCCAACCACCAAAGCATTCATAGTTGACCTTCAGTATTAAATTGCATTAAAGAAAAGTGCTTTAATAAGGAGCTAAATACAATGTCAGCACTTGCTCCTCAAAAAAAGAAGTCCCCCATGCCCTCTTCTCAGTTTGGACATTGCTGCACTTCAGGGCAAAAGAGCTGGGCTGAAACTATTTAATGTCAAAACTTGACTTTTACTAAAGAAAGAAATATTATTAAATCCTCATTTTTACAGATTAGTTCAGATGACACGAAGGGGCATCGTTACAAATCCCAAACACTGGCGCTTTCGGTTTTAATCCTCGGCCTCCTACAACTTGCCCTCTGCCTTCCAGACCCTTGCATGAAACCTTCAGCTTTTTCTCTCTAGTTTTGAGGCCATTAGAGGATTTTTTAAAAATGATGTGACACTCGTGTCTTTTCACAGCTCCCCAAACCAGGACGCACCAAGGCGAAGCCGCCCCAGAACGAGCAGCGCCGCTTGGACCGTGCACATCCCATTGCCAACCCACCCATTTCTGGAGCACGGCCACGCATGGAAACCCGGCAGAGGGATAAACCACATCCCGAGGTTTGTCTCCTACCTTCACCTCTCTGCCGTCCCCTCTCTCCCCGGGGAGCTCCCCCGTGGGTGCTTTCGGCACGGGCCCGCGCCGGGGGTGGGGTCTGCTCGCTCCTCCGACGGGTGTTTTTATTTAATTAGGAGAGGGTTGTCCGGAAAAACAAGCAGGAAGGGAAAACAATAGCCCGGCCACAGCCCCGCCTGGCCAGGCGCCGGCCCGCACGGCCCCGAGC